>JAABNX020000040.1:5142845-5153161 GCA_015163995.2 Mormyrus lacerda
ATACAATATAATTTGCGACAGCGCTCCCCTCTGCACCAACATTCCACCGTGGCCCTCAGCCATGCGCCATGCGCCATGCACCATGCGCCATACTATTATCGGTTTGACATTTCATCCGCATGAAGTTGTCACATCGGGAGGACCATGATAGTCTGATGGGTTCAAATTACCAATAAGTTGCGTTAAAACATTTTAGTCACTGGCAACCAAACTTAACAAGCTTTGCAATTTTAATGGTGTTTGCTTTACAAAATAATGTATTATATGTGTAAAAAAAAGTTTACCACCACTGCTTTTTTTCTATTATTCTGTGCATGCGCTCTCTGAGACCGTCATGGTTGTTGCCGTTGGAGTCACTCGTGTGGCGATTTGTGAGAAATTACACAAAAAATGAGCAAAGAGGGAAACAGTGAGCAGGAGCCGGTCTCGAAAATACATTCATGCTCCGCTGTATTTTCTGTTCCACAGAGACAATTTTGAGCAAAAGCAAGTCATGTGTTGGCATTGCTTTGTGTCTGGTTAGCATGACACACCACCACCTTATTTGACGAACTCTGTTAATAGATAAATTCTGTTTGTCTATAGGCCTATGGTTAATTTTCTGCTCCTCGATATACCTTAAAATATGGCAGTGTGAACCTTCCTGGAATATCATTCAGCCCCAAAAAACACAATATTGCAAAATATATTAGTAGTAGTAATAATGATTATAATAATGATATATGGTTGTTATGTAGGCCTACAGTATTATGTATTATGTAAGGTGATGACGCTGACCGTCGGTTTTGCAGTGTTAATTTTGATGTACCAGAGTCATAGAAAATAAATTAGGTTTAAGTGAATGACAGGCTAGGCTATTATGAGTGGCTAAATGACATGTATCTATGGTTAACCTTCCATTATTTGGAGAGTGTCAAACCCAAATGTCTTCTTTTAAGATGTGTCTACGTTGCAGTAGTTCTGTGCTTCTCCTTCACTTCTGATACTTTATGAAGTGCTTCCAGACAACGGATGCGTGGCATCTTTCCTTCTGCCATATAATGGAAATTTTTATTCATTTTTTAAATTATCGAGTAATTGAGTTTAATCAAGTTATTGTGACAGCTCTACAACTTAGTCCTTTTTTTCTCATTTTCAAACTCAAGATTTCCGGCCATACAGCTCTTTGTCCCGGGGCTGTGTGCAAATCAGCAGGCTTAGCCTCTGTGCTCATCGCCGGAAAGTCATTTGTTCAAGGCCAGTATCTGCAGAATAACTACATCTGTGGGTCCTTTGACAAAGGTCTTTCAGCTTATGATCATTACTGTTGATATTATTATCATATATACTGTATACCCCAACATACACACTAATATATATAGTGCACACAAAAATGTTATAAATTTATTGGTTTTTGTAACAAAAGTCATTTCTCTGTACAAAAAAATATATATATCACATTATGAACTAAAGCCATACACAATAAAACGGGTACTTGGTTTTTTTTAATGCTATGATGTCGTAGACTGAACACTGTGATTGGTTAAAGCAAAACACAAGCCCCTCCCTTGTTGACCCAGGGGCATGTTGAACTCTTTGTCTTTGGACTGTGAAAATAAACCAGTGATATTTTGAAGAAACCCACATGACACTGGGGAAGAGGGTTAGAGCATAGGGACTTCACACACAGAGATCAGGGGGAACACACACCGCAGGTCTTGGCATGGAAAGCCAGCGCACAAAGATATGGGCGTTTCATTGTGCTGACATAGGTAACATCTGGGAGTGATTATAAATAAAAGTATCTTTCCATGTGTACTGTAGCAGTGTAACCATAGTAACAATTGCAGTCTGTACATGTAAGATGGTGAAGAGTGCCCAGCTGCCCAGTGGGGATGTTAATACCACCCCACTGCATCGACATATATACCTTAAGGAAGAGGGCAGGAGGAGTTTTAGGTGACACACATGCTCACATGCCTCCCGCTTCTCCTCACTACACAGCTCTGGCCCCTCCCGGCTCGTGGGCCACTCGGCGGTGGTCTGCCGGGGCAGCATGCTGCTGTTTGGGGGAGCGGGGGGCCAGTGCCTCGCCAGTGAAGACCTCTGGAGGTTCAGCTTCGCCGATCAGACCTGGGAAAAGCTTTCCAGGCTGACCGAGGTCGCCCCACCCTACAAGGTGTACCACTGCAGCGTGGGACTGGGCCCCGCCTTCCAAATCCAAAGTGCTGCCCCTCCTGCGTGCCTAGATAGGTCCAAAAGCGCCAGGGCCAAGTTGAAGGCTTTCCGCTATTTTCCCGGGGCTCTCGGTCGGCACACTGGCCCCATTGAGGACACCATTCATCTGGAGACCTTCTGCGTGAGTAACGTCTTGGAGAAGGACTACCACTCTAGCAGGCTGGCTGAAGGCAGCCCCCAGACTATGGAAGTGACAGTGAATGGGGTCGGCCTCACATTTGAAAACCGAGACGCTTGCAGTAGAGACACGGACTGCGAGGAAACGCCCAGTCCAGGGGTGAGCATGCTCAGGCACCCAGATGTACTCCTGCTTTTGGGGGGAAGGCCCCTCAGTGAAGGTGCAGGCATCTCCGTGTGGCAAATGACACCTTCTGACCTTTGACCTTTGGAATAGGACCAGACGGCCCTCCAGTGCCAAAAGATGCAGGATGTCTACATTGTCTGTAGATGAGGTTCTCATTATCTGTCTGCTTGACACCTACTGACCATTAATATTGTATTTATTTGATTCATTTATCAGTATTATGGCAAATTAAAATGAAAATAGGGACTTTATTAAGTTAATGATTTGACTTAATTCATTTCAAGATGGAACAATATTTCCCAACAAAATAGTAAAAGTAAGCCATAATTGGGATGCACTGATATAATTTTTTCAGACTGAGTACAAGTACGGATGCTCACTTTCCGGTGCTCTGCGAGATGAAACGAAGCTGGACGATGTCTAAGTTATATGCAATACTTTAATGTAAAAATATCTGGCTAAAAGAAAAATTCGAAAACACCCCCCACACGCATACAGACGCACCACAGACGCACCACAGACGCTTGTAGCACAAACAGGGGAGCTTGTTTTTTTTTGAAAAAAAAAACATGAAAACATGAGAAAATGAAACATATAATCCATTAAACACGTTTTTTGTCTCTCTAGAAAACGATGGATAGATAGTCCAGGTTTAATTATGATTCAAAAAATATGCCGTGAGCAGTCTGAAAAAAATGTAAAACGTGAAACGTTTTTTCATTGTTTCTTTTATACCCTTTGATGGGTATAAAAAGCATGATTTTCATTGGTCAGTATTTTTTCATTACTATATCTATCCATCACTGTAATCGCTTAATCCCAACTGCGGTTGCAGGGGATCCCGGAGCCTACTCTGGGAAAAAGGGGGGCACAGGCAGGAACCTGAGGACCTACACCCAACCCCAGGGCCTGTTTGCTGTGAGGCAGCAGCACTAACCACTGCACCACTATGCCGCCCTGATTGCTATGTTTTCTCTTGAGAATTAGGCTAAAATTTTAGAATACTTTTCATTCGAGAGTACAGTCAGAGATGCATTTTGATACAAAATACCCTGTTTGTAAGTGTACCTAAATAAACTACAAAATACAGTATTTTGAAAATATAAAAATAATTTTCAAATAAGCTGCATTCTATATTAGTTTTTTTTTCTATAAGAGCAAAATTTTTTCACTGCTTAACGAGACACAATACAAATGTGAAACCAAACAAAAGATATTCTGAAGTGTCTTAAATATGCCCGAACTACACACACGAGCACTTAGATAATGGGAAGTCAATTGATTTATTTACACTAGAGATGCAGACAACTCAAAACAGCAAAAATGACAAATGCAATTGAAATACTTCACTCGGTAATATCTTAAAAACATCTTCAAGACTCTCAAAAACCTTAAAAAGATTATGAGCACGGTGTTGGACCCGACACCACTACTAGTATCGGTGCATCTGTAAGCCACACATAACCTAATATAAAATAAATGTAGCCTGATAACATATAAAATATAAGAAGAAAATGATGTCAATATACTGCGAAGTTCCTATCAGAATCTAAGAAATGAGCAAATCAAAAGAACAAATCAATCGCTGGCTTCCCTTCCTATAGGTAAGTTTTGTTATCTACCACTGGAGGGCAGCACGAACACCTAGAATCATACAGAGCCATCTTTCTCGAAACCTTAATGCTGTGTCGTTCGTAAGTTCTAGGCCTATCTTTCAACATAAAACTTATGAACGACGTGACGTTAAGAAGGCTTCGAGAAACTCACCCCAGGATAGCATCAAAGTATAATTTATGTAGTTAAAGACGTCAGAGTAGGGCTTGATAAAATTTCAAGATGCAAAAGTTGCGCAAAGATAAATTGATTTCCCCAGCCTGGATTATATGTGGACCCTGCTATTTAAAAACATGCTGTATTAATATCCATTTCAAAATTAATGAAACGTAACAGAAGTAGGTCTATAATAACGCGCACATCAGAAGCTGCTTTACAATCAGTTTGCACATCAATTACAGTTTTTAAAAATGTTTATTTATTGTAAAGAAGATTGTGGTTTAATTTAAACCCGTTTTATAAGTCTATAAAGACAAAGTAATAATGCATATAGAGGCTGCAGTAGCTAGAAGAGGATCAAATTTAAATTCGATTCTGTTGCTCTTACAGTCAAAACTGGCGATACGTCTGTAGAATCCTACACTTCTAAAGACCGTTTACAAATGTTTTCACGTACAACCGTCCAAGTACTACTGCTAATAATAATCAACATCACTATCATCACATAACAATTAGAAACATTTCACAGGACGTGGTTTCTCTTGATGTCTTAAGATTTAGATAGCCCACTTTAATCCTCCCCAGAATGTTGCTGTTGCGTCTGTTCACTTGACCCACTAACCTAAATCAAGGTATCTTGCCCTTAAGAAAACTATATATATAGACAGGAGACACTGCGTATCTGCATGCCGACTTTCATTACGAACAAATTGCAGCTTTTTCTTTTAACAGATGTCATATTAAGTCGTATTGCATGAGAGCCCATTTCGAGATAAAAAATAACTTAAACGCACCTGTCACAATCGCCCGTATTATTTAAATGCATAATGTGCATACAATATTCAAGAGGTACACAAAACTGTCCTCGGTTTTAGTTCTTTCAGTATAAAATTTACCTCTGAAAGAATGGTGGCGCTCTTACGTTATTATTTCCACTCACTTTTCTTTGTGGGTTAGCTACATGTGTAACTGTAATTCCCAAGAAACCCGTGACATGAAATTCGTAGTTTAAAATTATGTCTCGAGAGGCTTCATTCCAGTTATGGATTGACGCACCAGTGCGACATTCATAAATCAGAAATATAAGGGGGTATTAACAAAATGAAACAGCAACGTGAGCGGCTTAATCGCTGCTATTTTAACGGACTCCAAGCAATTCATTAAATTGTCCGAAATAATTAAGCTAAAACGAAAACTACAGTAAAGCGTAGACCATACGGAGGTGGCGGCCTGCTGTCTGCGCCGCTCCCGAATACAAACGGCTCATTGTTGGCCGCAGAAATGATCGCGAACTGCCAGGAAAATAAAGCAGACCCCTGTGTTAGGTGTTCATGCTCTCCGTGTCAAGTTTAATTAGCGAAGTCGGCCGGAGCGCCGCGATCAGGGGCGAAGGAATGAGCGCACAGGTCACCGGAGGGCACCGGGGATCCCCGTCTGGAGGTTACTGTCACGGTTTAAAATAGCAGCACAACAAATGAAAGGGTATGTTGAGCGGGCCCTACATGAAGAAAGAGCTACCTACTTACCTCCCTTCCCTAAACGGTTAATTTATTGTGCTTCCTCCCTCCCACCCATCCGTCATTAGACAGCTTCTCTAAATTCTGATAGCGACAAAAGTTTAAAAATAACGCCCTCTAATGTTTCAGTATTTCAATTGTGAACCTCGACACACCACAACTTAAAACTCTTCCAAATTAAAGATGAGTTTTGTAAGAACAATGAGAATCAGACCTAATAACAATTTATCCAAAGACATAACGAACTGTAATTGGACTGCTTAAGTTGAACGCAGTTTGCGTTGAAAATTCTAAACAAATCACGGGCTGAATGTGACACTTCTCATACAGTCTAATGCGTGTGATATGTCGCAATACATATGGTGTGCTTCAACAAAGGGAGGTAACTCGCAATATTGTAGGCATTTAAAACGATGTACTGTCTGTTTGAGGCAGCCTACAATCAATCCTTATATTAAAAGCAGAATAATGTTATACAATTGCTGGGGTTTTTATTTTATAAATATATCTTTAATTTGAGCCTATAATCGCGTTTCCCTTCTGCAGGCCACAGGACAGTGGCGGAGCCAAAAATTTTCAGTGTGGTGGCCAGGGTGGGACCAGAGGTCATTTTGGGGTGGCACATAAATCTAAATATGAAGCCTCGTCGCGGGAATAATCCCCCTTAAAAACAACGTATAGTCAGTCAGCCCGTTGGTGGCGCGTTTGAGGTGGCTCCGACTCCCATATAAAAAGTTTCAGTGTGCATAATAGCACCAAAGAGGAAAAAGCTCAAGCGAAGATTACATCATTTTTTTTCAGATAAGAGCGACAGCCGTTCGCAGGTCGGCAGGAAATTACAAGGCGCCTAATTAAATAAACCAAAGCGGCAGAGATCGGCAGCAGGAGAAATGAGCGCATAGCTAGAAAGAAGCGAACGCATAGCGAGTGAGAGGCGCACATGATTTAAATGCACGGCGCTCCGCACCTCTCCCCAAAGTGCGCTCTCCCTTCTTTCCCTGCGGATGCTTTGTCACTCCGGAGCGTGTTTTCTGTTCTTAAATGCCGTTGCTTTTCCTTATTTATTCCAGTGTTCCTTTCAAACCATGGCATGAAGCGCCGGTCGCTGCGCTGGAGTGCCTCTCACTGCTCTAAAAGGTGCTGATTTTAACTTATCCGCTCAACATTTTTTTCTTTCTTTTTCTTTTTTTTGGTGGAGTAGGGCCACCCTAACTTGGGGGTTATAAGTCAACTTGTTCATTGAGTCAGATAAAGACGGAGGGCAACGCCACTGTACGCTTTCCATGAAAATGACCAAAGACAGAAAGCTACGGGGGATTCATGAATGAAGGGCTGTGCGCGGACCGATCATACTGCTCCTCTGCATCGATCGGATGTCTCCAGCGATCGGCTGCATTTCTTCACTCTAAATTTTATGCTTGCCCTCGAGGTTCATTTTAGGAAATAACGGGAAGACGAACTTCTTACGCTTAGTATACGTGTCGGTGAGTTATAGAAACGTACACTTTATTTCCAGCGCACAGGGGAATATCACATGGAAAAAGGCGAGAAAATGGGAAGATACATGCTCCGAGTGGTTTGCATCGTGGCTGGCGTACTTTCCGCTTGCTGCACACCGGCGCCGGGGACCGACACCAAAGCGACATCTCGGGATACGTGTGCGTCCTGCGGCGTCGCTCAGCCAGAGGAGCCGGGCCGGCTGGACGGAGACTTCTTGGAAGCCGTGAAGAGACATATTCTGAACAGGTTACAGATGCGGGAAAGACCTAACATCACGCAGCCCATCCCGAAGGCGGCGATGGTGACCGCACTGAAGAAGCTGCACGCCGGCAAAGTGCGAGACGACGGCAGGGTGGAGATCCCCACCCTAGACGGACACGCCGCGTTTACTAACGAGGTCCCGGAGGAGACGTCAGAGATCATCAGCTTCGCAGAGTCAGGTATAAAGCGCCCGAAACATCTCTATAGTTAACAGACTTTTTAACTATAGTTGAACTGGTTCGTCAGGGATCAAGACATATGCTGGGTTTTTTTAAATGGTGATAACATATAATCCTCATTTATTTATATATGGCTTTTTTTTTTTATTTTTTTTATTTTTATTTTTTTTATTTTTTTTTTACAAATTTTATTTATAACGTGCAGACGACCAAGATGACAGATGAATGGATGGTCTATTAAAATTCGCATTCGGATCCCGCATGTAATGAGAGAGACGGGAATGTGAATGAAGCCGCTGGAGCGTTTCACTCACACACACCGCGATATAAGCGCTTTCTGTCTGCATCGGGATATGATACTTTAAAATGATGTTTCATTTCAGCCCGGGTCTATACATACGAGCAAAGGCGCCGACAAGACCGCAATTAACCATATCATCACTAGACACATAATAAATAAAATAAAACAACTAAAACAAATCGAAGTGGTTAGATGTTTGAAATATACACGCAGCAGTCTTCCCTTCTGTTTGATTCCGCATTTATTGCGTATTTTATGCATCCAAAGGCGTAGACGCAGCCCTGTCCCTGGATTCTGTGTCTCTTCTGAGAACCTTAAATGACCTCTGTCCTTAAACAGTAGCGAAGGCTGTGTGTAGCCCCCAACATATAAAAGCCCTCTGGTAGGGTAAGCGGGTAGACTAAACCTCAGCACAGGCGTTGCATGGGGGGGCACAGGGACACATTTCCAGCCTTTGAAAGTGGTGGCAGGCACGGTTACTCCTCGATGCCCTTCCCACGACCCCTCGGAGCACGTTATGTCAGTGTGTTCACATGACAATAGGACTGATGGACTGTGTTCTGGATGACACTTTTTGTTTGGGTACAAATAGTTTGTGACCAGGTCTAAAAAAACAACGTAAAACAAACCATGGAATAGTACACAGAGTATGAGTCATCTCAAAGCTGGGGGGGGAGGGGGGGCGTTGTCCATTTCTGGACAAGTCGAAGTTCTTACTGATGCCTCTGGATTTTTCTGCTGTACTCTACCATCAAAGTGGCTGAATGTCCCAGACATCGAGACCCCCAACACAGTGCGTGTGTGATGTGTGTGTGTGTGTGTGTGTGTGTGTGTGTGGGGGGGGGGGTTGTTGGATAGACGGACACGGTGCTGAGTCAGGCCTCACACGCACTCCGGTGTGAAGTGTGGCATGGTTCATGTTCTCCCACCCTGAACGCACACTCCGGAACTGGTGCCCATGCGCCAGGATTGGCTCTCATCAATGGAACAGCATCTGTTTGGCTTCCGCGTTAAACCCTACCTACCTTGTTATATGTGACAGTCCGGCCCTTCATCATCCTCTAACACTACGGGTCTTTGCACTCTGTTTATTTCACATCTGCAAAGTGGGTTTCCGTCAATGATGTCACCTGGCTTCTAATAAATCGCATGTCAGAGCGAAAATATTTTAATTCCTGCTCGATGGTTGACAAAATATTTTAAATTATATATTTACACGTTACACGTTTTTCCAAATTATGAAAGTGTCAGTATTAATATTTACCTACAATTTTCCTGCCACACAAAGGGGTCATTATGAAACCTGGCTCAGCTGGAATACCTGCATTTCAGCGTAGAATCACACGCCTAGAGCGTGTTCCCTACAGGAGCAGTGTCCTGCCCTGAGCGCTCTTCTCCAATTGTCCCAGCAAAGTGCTGTTCTTTTCCCCCCAGCAGGGCACTTGTGTGCTTGTCAGTTTTTAGACGTCCTTTGCTGTCTGGCCCCCCAGAAGACGCGGTGCACTGTGCTCCAGTGGGGGCCAGCTCGTGCCCTGTGTCGCAGTGGCATTCCTTTACACTGCCCAGAAGAATCGCAAATCACACTTGCTGTCGACAACCACTGAAGTCATTCCGTCTTCTGGCTCCCGGACTCCTATCTGCCACTTGTCCCATGGCTTGGCGAGGTCGCGTTATTCCCTCGCAGAAACAAGCCTCTTTCAAGCAGCAGAGTAGCAGTCATGTTCCGTCACTAAGCCCAGTGTGTGAGAAACCTTAGCTCACTGTCAGGTCTTGTTTGGTTTGTGCTGGCTTTTCACCTGTATCACAACACACACAGTCAGGACACCCGCAACACACGCCGTCACACCAGAGACAGTCAGGACCCCCACAACACATCACCATTGCAACAGAGACAGTCAGGACACCTGCAATACATACTGTCACATAAGAGATAGTTAGGATACCCACAACACATGTTGTCACACCACAGACAGTTCTGACATTTACAACACACATCATCACGTCACAGACGGTCAAGACACCCGCAACACAATGTTACACCAGAGACAGTTCGGACACCTGCAACACACGCTGTAACACCAGAGACCAACAGGACACCTATAATACACACAGTTACACTCCGGATACCTGCAACACACATCATCGTGCCAGAGACAGTCAGGACACCTGCAACATACGCCGTCACACCAGAGACAGTCAGGACACCTGCAACATACACCGTAACACCAGAGACAGTCAGGACACCTGCAACATACGCCGTAACA
>JAABNX020000040.1:5173411-5186260 GCA_015163995.2 Mormyrus lacerda
TACCACTCATGGCTACCACACAAAGCTACCACACAGAGCTACTGCAATGGGCTACCACACAAAGCTACCACACAAAGCTACCACACAAAGGTACTACATGGGGCAACTGCACAAAGTATATCATACAGGGATATCTCACAAAACTACTGCACTGGGCAACCACACAAAGCCACTGTACAAAAAGACTACAAGTCGCAAACATATAGCGCAACTACATGTGGTTAAGACAGGAGTGTGTCTCACCAGCATTGAACAGCATTGCTACTCATTCACAGCATGATGGACAGAGGGCCACAAACCACATGCTGCCTTTGTTGGGGGTACAAACCAATTGCTGCCCCAGAAGCTCTGGGCTCTCTGCCTACACACTGCACAATGCCTTGGGGCTGCCCAGTGAGCCTCTCTGGGCCTGTCCTCACATGGAGACCTGGGAACAGGGTTAGGATACCCCATAGGGTGGGCTTCAATGGGGGGGTCCGCTAGCCCTCACCATCATCCCTCATGCCAGCCTGCCTTCTCAGGCTTCGTTACAAATTCCCTTTCATATCGAGTTCTGTCTTCCCATGTGTCATCGCAACCGGCAACATAGCCGGCCAACAGTCTGTGAATTACGAGCAAACTGTAATTACCAGCTTTGCCTTAAACAGCTTCGCCTGATGAAACGGTTCCTGTGCCAATTATTTCAGCTTCAGACAGACAGGTCGAAATCAAAAAGCATTCCCCTTTTGAAATCTGAGAAACAGACTGTCATCTTCAATATGGCTCCTCGGATGAGCGACTGCACTGTGTGTAGTCAGATCTCTGATTGTGTCGGCTTTGTCGGGGGGGCACCTCTCCGCTCGAGTCTGTTTACTCTAGGTAAGGGTGCTCTGATCCTGTCGAGCAAAGCAACAATCGCCACATTGTTCTTTTATAACACAGAGAGCAGACAGGGAAGAGTAACGCAAGAACGGAACTCATCCCTTCAAGTCAGACGGGACGACATAAACAACAGCAGCTCTTCCTTTGATGCCCCTGTCTTGTTTAAGAAGCCCAACATTCATAGCTATGGGATTAGTTCTAATTTGACGGCGTGCATGTGGCTGCCTGTAATTAAATTCTGTCCTGTGTCTCTTTGTGTTTCCGTTTTAGATCTTTGCCGATATCTTTATCTGTCGTCGGTGGGAAGTGTCACCGTTGCGTCCGCTCACACTGAAGATAAGACAGCGTTGGGAGCACCAAGCACCGAGGATGACGTAGCAATGTGAGGGTCACAGCCACAGGAGCGACACAGCAACCGGAACATCACGGTAACGGGAGGGTCACAGCGGCGGGAGCAACAAAGTGGCAGGAATGACTCAGTGACGGAAACATCAAGGTATTGGAAACGACATGCTGCACTTCAGGGGATTTTCCAGAAACAGTGTTGGGAATGACACAGTGGAGGAAGTGTCACAGTGCAGGGAACAACACAGCAGCGGAAACTTCATGGCTATGGGAATGACACAGCATCAGAAATGTCAAGATGTTTGGAAAAGACACACTGTGGCCTGGACCAGGGGACCTGGATTGGCTACCAGTCAATGGCAATTACATGGCATGCCAGAATGGATTCTCAAACTTACTCGATCCCTGAACATACTGGCTTCCAGAGGTTGTGGGATCTATGAAATTACTGGATCTCCAAATGTACTTGTTTTCAGAGCTTGCTGGATCCCCAAGCATACACTCTCAACTATGGCTATTAAACAAGTGGTCCACGCAGTTTGGCGGCTGATCCTGTCACTCTTTCAGTGCAGCACCCACCCCCCTGTGCCATCTACCCTCTGCACGCTGCCCTTGGGGGTCAGGTGGCCGCACGCGTGAAACAGGCACCCCTCCACACCCATGCTGTTAAGTGCTGCAATACAAACAGCAAAAATATTGCGCATCTGTAGCCCAAACAAGGCAAGCGGTAATGAAAACAGAGAGAGCCGCAGACCATGGGAATGACGCTACACTTCCTGCCAGGCTGCCCTTCCAAGCTCCAGTAACGTCAAGGATAGCGGCAGATAGTGACATAACGGTAACTAGACTCCGGAAGACATAATAACAGCATAAAATGCGTCAAGGCAAAAGATGCTTGCTATGAGAACTGTGTCACATGGTAGGGCCTCCCCGAAGCTTGGACCCCCCCCCCCACCCCCAATGAGCGGGAATGAGCTCACATCTGCAGCGACGTACATGACGAGCAGTCAGCAGACTCCCTTACTGCCTGGAAAACACTTTGAATCCCACTTCATGCTTCCCATAAACACGTGTGACTGGGCCAGGCCTCAGCCACACTGCTCCCATTATACAGCTACAGCAGGCAGCGAGGCAACAGTGTAGTTCCCGTGATACGGCTATAGTAGGAAGAACAGCCACAGCACGGTTCTCATGGTTCAGCCTGCTGCAGGAAGAGCAGCGACAGTGCGGTTTTCATAGTATGGCTGCAGAATTGAGAGCAGCATGGTACTGACTGGATGGCTGCAGTGGGCAGAGCAGCTGCAGCTCAGTCCTCATAGTATGGCCGCAGCGCAGTTCACACAGTACGGCCACCGTGCAGTTCTCACAGTATGGTCGCAGCGTAGGTTTCAAAGAACACCTACAGCACAGTTCTCACAGTACAGCCGCAGCATAATTCTCACAGTACGGCCGCAGCTCAGTTCTCATAGTATGGCCGCAGTGTAGTTCTCACAGTACGGCCACCACGTAGTTCAGTACGGTGCAGTTGTCATAGCACGACTGCCGCGGAGTTTCCATGGCATAGCTGCTGAAGGCAGAGCGGCGGCAGCATGATTTCCATGACACTGCTGCAGAGAAAAAAAGAGGAGCTGCACCTCGGTTCTCATAGTATGACTGCAGCGGGCAGAGGGCTTGCAGTTTTCATGATACGGCTGCAGTGGACAGGAAGCCCACTGCTTGGTTCCCATGGTACAGCTGCAGAGGCAGAGCAGCTTCTTCCGCCCAAAAAATTGGAGTTAAATTCGTACAGGAAACACGGAGGGCAGGAGAGGAGTTGCGGAAATGGTGATTTAACTAACCCTGAAGTAAACAGGCCACCCTCCCACCCGTGCTCCACGCCAGCGTGTTTACCAAAGGAAATGAGTTACGGGCCGACATGGGCCCCTACACTGCCCCTTCCTCAGATCCCAGAACAGCCCATTAGAACCGGAGAGGCCACACGGCACCCATATGAGCTGCGCTGTTTATAATGGCAGCATTATTGGCAGCGTGGTTCGG
Source organism: Mormyrus lacerda (assembly GCA_015163995.2). Taxonomy (NCBI): domain Eukaryota; kingdom Metazoa; phylum Chordata; class Actinopteri; order Osteoglossiformes; family Mormyridae; genus Mormyrus; species Mormyrus lacerda. The sequence goes on from JAABNX020000040.1 coordinate 5,176,655, forward strand.
GACGTGGGGGGGGGGGCTCATATAAGGCTACTGCCACGGCAATTGTTATGAGGAGACTCGTATGGGAACATAATCCGCCGGAGGAGAACAAAGGTCACAGCTCACAGGACACCCTCAGCCCGCGTCCTCTTAATCCGCTTCTTTTTGGTACTTACTGGTCCAAACACCACCCCCCCTTAAGGCGCTGTGCGCTGCCGTGCAACATGCTGTTTTGTTCAGAGAAGCTGGACGCCCCCACCCCCCATCTGAGAAAAGGCCCGAAACCCCTGCTCTGCGTGCCCCACTTTGCCCAAGTGGAGGGGGCCCGTGGCGCTCGTTAAACCCCATAAGGATCCGCTACCATCCGCAGTTAGGAATTCGCGGCTTGGGAGAGGGGCCTTCCCTGGGATCTGAGTTGACAGTAATGAAGCAAAACAAAGAATGACATCAGAGAAGGCCTGAACAAACAGCTTATTACAGATTAAGCTGCTTCACCGACCTTAAACGCACAACACGTTCCCTCCACAGGGTTTATATCACCTCCAGTTCTGTGGCTTCAGCCCGACTTTGTAGGAAATCCATGTCGATATTCATGCCGCTTCCTGCCGAACGCAGGCCAGGGAGAGAAAGGCAGGCAGTTCATTTGCATAATTCATGCATTTTCTTTGCTCATTAGTTCGCTGTTGCTATGCTAGTCAGTGCCCCCACAGGTTCTCTGTGGGGGGGGGGGGGCATCTTTATCATTTAGGGCTGCTGGGGAACCACGAGAATACCATTATCTTGGGAGGGGGGCATTTACCATATGGAGGTACTATATCTCGTTTGCCCAGACCCGGGGCAAAATGGAAGCTCGCCACCTGTGCCGACGAGCATGAGTAGCAGGTATTACCGAGCAGGTATTACCGAGCAGGTATTACCCAGAGATGTAGCTATAATTGCCGGAAGGGCCTGCCCTGTGAGGTGAGAATGCGTCAGCACCTGGGTGCTATCTTGCTGCAGCACAACGTGCATCACATGGCAGTGGGGGGTTGCCATCTTACGCCTCTCTACCCCGGGGCTCCTCCCAGTCCAGCTTGGGACTCCACACCCCCCACCTCATCCTCTCTGCCCCTTCACCCTACATCTCATCCCTTACACCCTGCACCTCTGCCCTTCTGCCCCAGTATCCCACATCTTAGCCGAGGCACAGGGCATAGGAGCTGAGGCGCAGGACCTAGGGGCTGAGGCGCAGGGTGTAGAGGCTGAGGCACAGGGCGTAGGAGCTGAGGCGCAGGGCGTAGGAGCTGAGGCGCAGGACCTAGGGACTGAGGCGCAGGGTGTAGAGGCTGAGGAGTGCTTCAGCCAATCTGCTGTGTGCAGGATTACCAAAACGGCGTGGCAGTTCCTGTCAGCTACCCAAATGAGGGTACGAAGTGAGGTGCATCCCGGGAGCGCCTGGGGGCCTGTACTGGGGGGCCCACATGGGGCGTCCCTCCATGGGACAGGAGCCAGGGTGCCCCTGAGGGCTTGAATCCCAACAGGAACAAAAGGGGGCTCCGTGTCTGACACGCTGGAGCACGGAGAGTGTGGCGCGGGCCACGGGGGGCCACGGGGGGCTGCGGGGGGCCGCTGGGCAGATGAAAAGCGACGCGCCCCCTATGTCACTGTGATCCGGGCTCCTTTCAGGGCCTTGGGCTTTACAGAATCCCCTGGGAGGAGCCTGGGAGTCCTGGGATGATGACCCACGGAACTCCCTCCCCCCGCCTTCCCCTAGAAGGGTGCTCTGGTCACTTGTCACTTGTGAAGCAAAAAATGAAATAATTAAGAAATCATCTATAAAAAGCCAAGTTTCCCTTTGTCAAGGGATATTAACCAGGCTGTGATTGTCCCTGACCAGACAGGAGCGGCACTGCTGCCAGTGAGAGAGACGGTTGCCTCATTCCTGTGCTTAATCCCGTCAACTCGCATTCTGCAGACTCACTCATGTGTTTAAAGGGGAAGCCGGCAGACGGAGCCCCCGTGCAGACGCAGTCCCATATGCAGGACGCAGACGCAGCACGTAGACATGGCAGGCTGCAGTCACAGAAAGTGTCTGAATACTCAAGGCGCTGTAGCTGAGACGGGATATTAATCTCATGGCCTCTAGATCTTTAAATGACCGTTAGAAGACAGACAGTCTGTGACTCTGTTGGTGCCGGGTTCGAGGGGCTGATTGATGGGAGCAGGTGGATGTGGACTGCAGGCTGACCAGTCTGAAGAGGCCTCTGATAAGGTTACCCCTAATGAGAGCTTGACATTCACACCCTGATCATTCTAGGATTGTGGTTTGCCCTGGAAGATGAAAAGTTCAAAGCCCAAAACATCATGCTTTATGACTTAAACCCATAGAAAATACAGTGACCTCCAAGTTAGTATTGAGACTGCATCTCGCATGTAAACAACACAGAATTACGTACACAAACCAATAAATTTAATAAAACATTACAAGAATATTTTCCTTATGAGCCAAACTGCTGAGAGTGACCCGGTACGGCAGCCTGGTGCAGCCACTCTCAAGATCATTAGGAGAATTGGGCTTGTCCTTGTTTTTCTGGATATTTGTGGATTCTTTCAAGGTCTTGGGCAGTTGTGAAAGGTACTATAAAACTTCTCAGAGTGGCCCAAGCCCGTAGGCATTGTTAAACACAGTTAAACGCTTGGACCCTTTCAAAGTGGATTACATCAGGTCAGGTTAATTTGACCCGAAATTATCCTTGACATATGTTTAACCATTCGGTTAATGCTCCAGAAGTAAAACTTATTAAGGGCCGATGTCAGAGAGGTTAAGAAGGTCGGGACCTCTGCATTGTAAGGACTCTGTGGTTAGAACAAAACACATACTGACCCTGATTTTAAATGCATTTCAAGCACTCAAGAGTCACTGCCAGAAGCAATGATGCCGTTTACATCTTGTTGGGATTCTTAACGGGGATTGGGATTATTGATTTTTTTTTTTGTCAGTGATGTGTCCATGCCTTCCTGCTGTGTCCTGGGTCACTTCACTCTACCACACCACCTTGCAACCTCACGAATGGTAGGATCCACAACAGGGTGACTCTCCTCCCTGATGTGGCAAATGAGCCCCGAGGGCCTGGCCTAGCCCAGCCAGGAGTTTATGCCAGCTCAAATGGCGGCCTTGCGTTGTTCGTCTTTGTGAGAAACGCAAACCAGGTGTGTACCTCTGTGTCTCGGGTCCAAGCTGATCAAATGAAATTTGACATTGGGGGAACTACACAGAGTGACAGAAGAGGACTTCAGAGCCACACTCAGGGGCCAGCAAAGCCCTGATGTTACCAGCAGTTAAAACAGGCGATAGCAACTCGTATCGGCTTGTTTCCCGCCCACACTGAGTAGCCGAAAACAAGATGCATGGCAACCAGACAAAACAGTCAGTTTTGCAGGAGGCCACACAGACCGCATCTGTCCCTGCGACACAGCCGCAGCAGAATGTCAGCACGAGAGAGTGAAGGAAAGTTCATCCAGAGCCGTCGCAGTGTGACTCCTGATTGCCTGGCTAATGAGATCTAGCTTAAGGTTTAGCGACGGATTGGAGAGGCGCCGAATGCGGCGAGCACCATGAATCCAGCGCATGACCAGGGTGGGCTGTGGCTGCAAAGCAGGAGCAGCAAGGCATTCCCCATGGGCTCAGAGATGCAGGTCCCATCCCTTCAGTGTTTTCCTGGCGCCATGTGCTATCTCGACTTCACTAGAGCACACAGGTTCCTGTGAAAGGTGGGGTTGTCGTCGCTGAGTGATTGGAGGACGGAGAATGGGGGGGGTGGAGCCGCTTGTGGGCCTGGAGTGTGGCTGCGTGATAGCCATCGCTTTAATGTGGCCAAACAGGCACATGAAAGGCGCACCGGCCAGGACCGCTGGGTGGAGAACGCACCCGGACGAGGGCGCCGCCCCCACAAACACGTGAAACATGCGCTCGGGCCGCCGCCCACGTGTGTACACGCACACACCACATACAGAAGGGATGGGAGGACAGGCTGTACGGAAAATCATTGGAAGGGGTGTGGGGTTCTGAAGAATCTGGCAGAACAATGGAGGAAGGGACCAGTGTTATGTGAGGCTCTTAAATGCTTAAATGACCTTGAATGAGCTTCATATTGATGTCGGACATATTGAGTCCCCCCCACCCCCGCCTGCTCACTGTGTGTTTGCTCAGGATCCCGTGAAGGGGGTGCGGGCCGCTATGTACAAACACTGGCTCAGCCGCATGCAGAACCCTCACACGATGAGGCTGAAAGACCTCAGGACCACCGTCTACGAATCACCTTTCCACGGGTCGGGAAACCCCTCCACCCGCAGGCCACATGAGCCACGCCTCCACCCAGGTGAAGGACGGCTTCGCCTCAGTGTTCGCATTTCAGTGCTAACTTACATTGATGGTGTCATATAGAAATGAGGCCACCAACTAGGATAACTCTCTTTATGTGACACACACCAGCCTTGATCTAAATACCAATAAATTTAATAGAATTTCATAATGGACATTGGTAAAATGTTTGATGTTACATTTTTAAAAAAAAAATAACATCAAATATTTTACAATTCAAACTCAACTAACCAACCAAAACCACAATGTTCTCCTTTTTTAGCAGACTTACCAATAGGCACTTTCCCACTGGAGTTCCTATACTGTCTCAATCGGGAACTTAACTCCTGGACACTTTTGTGTGCCGCTTTCCCACCACAGAACAGGAACTGGGACCTATATGAGAACAAGCATGCGAGACACAAAAAGCTTGTAGGTTAAACAAATGCCCCATATTGGTTAAAAACGGGACACAGCATTTTGCATCTTATTTATACAGCCTGCAACATGTTTATAATTCATCATTAAATCTGGGCAGCACCAGCAGATGGATTTTTCATTTTCCACATAATAAAAAATGATGTAAAATTATTCTGCTAATAAGCGCTGCAAGTTTTGCCACCTAAAAATATCTCCTGAAGCAGAAATATAGTGATGGAAGTAAAAAGGGTATTAATTAACACATTAAATGTAATTAAGGAACGAAAGCAATTTCATCTGCTCCATTTTTGCTCCCCTACTTCCATCTTTTTTCCCTGCACGGATATCGCTGTCAGAGCCTCCCCAGTACTTTGTGTTCAAATGAAAAGTACCTACACTGGAATAGGGACTAAAACATGGTTTGGGGTGTAAACGCATCAAAAGTCCCTGGTTCTGGAAGAAAGTTCCTGTTGTCAGAAAGCGCCTAACAATGCCACGGCTACTCAAGTCACTTAGCTGATGCACAGATAATGGGAAACAATGGTGCTGCCACAGATACCAGCATGTAGGTACAGAAGGATTCTTAACGTCTGTAGAATAAGATACAGGCACTACAGTGCAGGGTCCCGAGATTTCTTGAGAATATCCGCTGAGGATGTCCTGTGACCATGTAATAATCATACCCATGTAGTATGAATGAATCTTTACAGGATGTGTGAAAGTACCCAAATTTCGCTTGTGACGCTGTTTTCCTTATAGTTGTGTGCTGTGGCTCCCAGTGTCAGGGCCGGTGGTGGTACTGTATAAAGTTATAAAGGTAAACCGAAAGCTGAATCACACCAGTACCGCACCCACTGCATTCGGCCGTCAGATCCAAATGGGCCATCCCTGTCTGGCACACAGCTGCCGTGAGATCGCCATGCTCCCGCCTGGCCTGGGCCCTGAGCTTCAGCTTTTCATGATGCCCCTTGTGATCTGTAAACCATTTCAGCTGAATCAGCCCCACTGTGGCGGTAAATATCGGCCCCACTGTGGCGGTAAATGACTAGGCCATAGAAATCGCCATGATAAGAACTAATGTGGGGCTCGGCGTTTGCGTGGCTCAAGGTCAGGGCCTGGTGGACCATGGACAAAGCTGGGCTCTTAGGCTCCCTGGCCACCGGTGACCTTACGACCCCGGGCTGGGCTCTCCGTCCCTCCAGGCGCCGCTTCTGTGTTCAGAGGCCATAACATCCCCCCCCCCCGCCACTCAGCCGACGACAGGATCTCACTCTCCGCCTTACATCCGGCAGAGGAGGGGTTGGAGGATTGGTGGACAGTTACAGCAGCAAGTCTCTCTCTGCTGAGTCATGGAGAACGCTTTTGGTGTTACAAGCAAACAAAGACGCGGGAGATGGAGCTGACCCTGATGCAGGAGATGCCGGGTAGTGTGGCACTGCTATGGGCGCCTCGTGATCACTGACCACCGGAGGGAGTGTAGATGCTGCGTGTCATCAAAGAGCGCAAACAGCGTATTAATTAGCCGCCGTGCCGTTTCCCATGACTCCCTGGCCCAGACCCCCATGGGCTGCTATTAGCGCCGTGTGGTCCTGCGCTATTCCTATCAGCAGCTCACTTCCCCGGTGGCACAGACATCGAGACAGCGTAATTTGTACACCGTGTTTCCGAGTGGAAGTGCCCTGAGTCATCTAATGGACAGCGTTTATGTGGTCTACAAGGAACCGAAAGCTCTGGGCTCGACATAAAACGCATTCCTGCCACTTCCTTTGTTTAGCATTTTGAGATGTAAATTACACCCGAGTTCCCAGCACACGGCAATATGATTGAAAACATGCTCGCATATCCCTTACATCAGTGTTACCCAATGTAGTCATTGGAAGCTGAGCAAACTTGCTCTTTCTTTGAAAAAATCTGTCACAACTTCATGAATACAGAAAAGCAAATATCAACAGAGATGGAAGAGTAGATAAGGTGATGATATCTCCGGGATTGCATTGCTATTGCCATCAAATGCCATTTCCTGTGAGACCAATATCTTCAAAAACACATTAGTGTAATATTGTGTTTTGCAGAATGACAATAAATCTTATCTTATTGTAGGATACATTACAATGGCGTGACCGTTATTCAGTGGAAAATGGGGTTTGGCGTAAGGGGGTTCACCATAATCATCATGGAACACCCCTGTCCTCAAAATCACTTCTTCTCCCGTCGGTCACATTAGGACTGTGTGTAGAACCAGAACAAACATTTGTTTAACTCACTTCAGACTCATAAATCAATCAACACTGAACTGGCCAACTAGAGAAGATGTTGTATGTATGGATTGTTATAATAAAAATAATAATAACAACAACAACAATAATAATAATAATAATTAATAATAATAACAACAACAAAAACAATAATAAGTGCCATCTGGTGGATGTGGAACTCCTGGTGATCAAGTAGATGGCATTTTCCCATAACATCCTCTTCCACCTGAGCATACAGGCTCCACTAAGTTGTTTTTATTATTCTGACAATAGAGTCAATCCATCTTGTTGCTGGTCATCCTCTTCCTCTTTCGACCTTCATCATTTGCAAGTATCATGACCTTCTTCAAGCCGCTGGCTCTTCTCGTAATGTGCCCGAAATCCGACAGCTACAATCTGCTCCTTTGTGTTCGAGTGAACGTTCAGGGTGGATGCTAATTTAGCTTTGAGCTCTAGCGATGAGAGTGAAAGGGCCAACACTGAGCCAAATCATGGGCCCAAGATAAATGGTTTGCGTCAAACAATGAGCCCCAAAGGAATTAGAAAGGCCAAAAGTAGCAACAAATGAAGTATTTTCATCCCGCAGCCCAACTCCACTGCCATTGGGGTCTCTGCCAAAACAAACAACTTGTTGAATAGAATGAGAATGATTATGCAGCATATAGCTTGACAGACTTGACAGAAGAACATTTACTATTGGTAAATCCTCTTTTAGGCTTGAGCCTCCCAGCAAAAACGTAATTGATGGCTTATGTTGACAATATTGCAAGCAAATAAGTATAGGCTGAAATGCTGAGGGCACATTTCAAAGGGCTGAAGCATGTATGAGTGCCTGTACTCATCTTACACAAAGAACAACATGGTTTAAGATAAGAAAGATAAGACCTTATTGATATCACACAGGGGAAATTTACTTGTTACGACACCCTATAGATAAAAAGAGAAAAAGAGAAAATAGAAAAAAACAGACCTAAAAATACTACAACAAACAGAAATAAATAAGAAAAATCTGTGCACACAATTATGAATATAGCACAGACAGATTAACCAAAACAGGTACAGATATGGTACCAAGTGATGCAAATACACAAGTTGCATATATATGCAGTGGATACTTTGATTTGTGAGCTTTAGGTGAGGTGTTATAAAGTCTGATGACTGATGGAAAGAAGGACATGCAGAATCGTTCCTCTTGCATGTTGGATGAAGTAGCCTGGTGCTGAAGGAGCTTCATAATACTCTCGCTGTCTTGTGCAGGAGGTGGGAGGGATTTTCCATAATGTATGTAAGTTTGGCCACCATCCTCCTCTCACACACCTCCTCAGTGGAGTCCAAAGAGCAGCCCAGGATGGAGTCATTGTTCAGTCTCTTCCTGTCCCTCTCTGAGATCCTGCATCCTCAGCAGACCTCAGCGTAGAATATAGCAGATGCCACTATTGTGTGGTAGTGGACTCAAAGGACCTACGTGTTCTCAGTAGGTGGAGATGGCGTTGACCCTTTTTGTACAGGGCATCTGTGTTATGTCACCAGTCCAGTTTGCTGTCGATGTGAACGCCCAGGTATTTGTAAACAGACATGCAAACTCCATTCCAAGAATATTCACTGGTGCAGACAGAGTCACCTGGCGGTGGAAGTCGATTACCATCTCCTTTATCTTATTGGCATTTATGAGGAGGGGATTCCCTCTACACCATTCAACAAAGTTGTCAATAGCCTCCCTGTATTCCAGTCTGTTCCCCTTTGATATGCATCCAATAATGGCTGTATCATCAGAGAACTTCTGAAGGTGGCGGCTGTCCATGTTACGACTGAAGTCCGATGTGAACAGCGTGAAAAAGAAGGGGGAATGCACTATACTTTGCGTTCCCGTGCTGCAAGCTGCCACATCAGACACACAGTCACAAAGTTTTACATACTGTGGTCTGTTAGTGAGGTAGTCGGTGATCTATGCAGAAAGAAGATGACAATCCACCCCAGCTCCTTCCAGCTTTTCCCTCAGCAATGTTGGCTATTCTGTTATGAATATAAAATGAGCCTTTTTCAGGTGTCTGCCTTCCTTCAAAGCTCAGTCTTCATGTATGATCTTAAAACATAGGTCAAACAAGGAAAGTTTGGTAAATTTACTGAGATTTACAAGGTTCCATGTCATGGAAGGAGTTCCTCAGGGCCATAACTGTTGAGAATGACCTGCCGCTAGGTCAGACCGCTGCGATACTAAACTGACCTGCTCTAGGTTAGACGGTCATGATGCTAAACCAATCTGCCACTAGGTCAGGTCACTGCGATGTTAAACCAATCTGCCGCTAGGTCAGACCACGGATGTGCTAAACTGACCTGCTCTAGGTTAGATGGTCATGATGCTAAACCAATCTGCCGCTAGGTCAGGCCGCAGCGATGCTAAACTGACCTGCTCTAGGTTATACGGTCATGATGCTTAACCAAGCTGCTGCTAGGTCAGGTCACTGCGACGTTAAACCAATCTGCCGCTAGGTCAGGTCACTGCGACGTTAAACCAATCTGCCGCTAGGTCAGACCGCGGATGTGCTAAACTGACCTGCTCTAGGTTAGATGGTCATGATGCTAAACCAATCTGCCGCTAGGTCAGGCCGCAGC
>JAABNX020000040.1:5187034-5201688 GCA_015163995.2 Mormyrus lacerda
TTCTCCCCAAGCGAGCTTGATGGGCCGAATGGCCTCCTCTCGTTTGTATATTTCTTATGTTCTTATGTTCTTATGAGACCAAAAAAATAATTCAGTTATATAGTTTTTTGAACTTAGAGTCAAAAACTACTTGCCAGCCTGCTTCACTGCTCATTCATGCTCACAAAGATGATGACACAAGTGGTTCATTTCAGGTAACTTTGTTTTCTATGATCCCACTGTGTTGCACAATTTGTCATTAAGACATCAGAATATGACATGTACATGACAAGGAATGCAATTAGTAAGGGAACTATCAAACATGTGTCAGGACATGCAGGCAGGATCATAAAAGTTTTGCAATGTAAAATATCAGCCCTATTAATACGTAACTACAGGGCCAGCCAGGAGATTCAGCTTCCCTTTAACACGTAACTACAGGGTCAGCCAGGAGATTCAGCTGGCCTTTAACCTGTAACTACAGGGTCAGCCAGGAGATTCAGCTGGCCTCTAACACGTAACTACAGGGCCAGCCAGGAGATTCAGCTGGCCTTTAATATGTAACTACAGGGCCGGGTGGGAAGTTCTACAGGCCTTTAACACGTAACTGCAGGGCCGGGTGGGAAGTTCAACTGGCCTTTAACCTGTAACTACAGGGCCAGCCAGGAGATTCAGCTGGCCTCTAACACGTAACTACAGGGCCGGCCTGGAAGTTCAACTGGCCTTTAACATGGATGGTAAGATAAGCCAAGTGCTTTAAAGTTTCAGCACGTGTTCACACGTGTTATAACCGCTTCCATCACGAGTACCACCAATTCAGTGCGAATCACCATGTAAATTCCACACCAGATAGAGATCTATGGAAAGCTGTTTACTTTGTGTTATCGGGAAAGGTCATCGGCCCAACAGACATGAAATAGAAACTCGGCACGAGGGTGGATGAATCGGCAAGAGCGCCTTTTCATGTATAGTGTCGCAAACCTTCTGCGGCACCGGCTCAAGGCGTGATGGTATTTCCCTCAGCCTGATGGAGGCTGGTATACTCTTCAAGAGCTCCCTGTGAAGGCATGCTTCACACAAGTGGTGGGACATGGTGGCACAGTGGTACGCAGAGAGGAGCGGGAGACCAGAACATGGAGCAGGGACACAGGAGGCCCTTTCCACTGTCACAGCAGTGTAGCACTGGGTGTCATTAGTATTTATAAACATTTGCAATAGATTCTACTATTATATAGTGTTGTCAACGGTGAGGAATAGTGAAACTGAAGAGAGGGAATCTATGCTTATCAGACCACAAACAAACACAGCCTGCTCCAGGTTACCGCTACAAAGCGGGAATGTTATCAAAAGCCCCTTCATGCCTACAGAGCACCTTTTGAGCCTAACACAGAAAGCGAGCGAGGAAGAGAGAGCTACACAGCAGAGAGCGGCAGATTCGGCACAGAACATCGTTGTTTTCATGTCTACGTTTCATGGTTTCATTTCCATTTGTTTTAATTGTACCAGGTGCGGGTTAGTGATGTCCCCGGCGCTGATAGTCAAATTTAGTCATGATGCTAAAACAAACAGATTTCAACAGAGTAAGTGAAAGAGGAAGAATGAAGGAACATGTCAGAGAGAGAAGCAGAGAGACCCGAAGGCGGGATTGCGCCAAGCGAGCCGGTGGCTTCACCCGGGGCCCGAAGCTGCAGGGCCCCTACACACACACACACACACACACACACACACACAGACACACACACACACAGACACACACACACACACACAGACACACACACAGACACACACACACACACACACACACAGACACAGACACACACACAGACACACACACACACACACACAGACACACACACACTCCCCCGGTAAATCAACAATGGTGTGAAGAGGACAGTTTTTAGGGGAAACCTTTTCAGTGGGAGCGGTGACAAAGCTCGAAAACGCGGACAAAACAGCATCTGTGAAGGCCAGTGTAACGGAGTGTGTGATGCAGGTCGTTCCTGCGTGGCGGCCCCCCTCCGCACCCCCACCCCTTAGCCACGGCAACCGAGAGGCATGCATAGCTAACGCCGCAGCCTGTGTGAAGCCTTTTGTGGCAGCTACATGCTCTGCGAGGGACCCTGATTACAGGACTTGGCATCATACCCAATACATTTTTTTCCGCAATGAGCTCTTGTACATCCCTGACATTTATGATATGAAATGTATTCTCAACCCTCCCCAGATAAATTCATTTTAAACACTTTATCCCGGCGATACAATGGCCACCGGCTATGCCCATTATCTGACGATTTATTACACAAAAAAAAAGAAGCTGGCAGCTCCGCTGCCGTGACAGTCTGATGCGAATGAGAAAGCAGAGGCTGGGGCACTTGCCAGGGCCCGGCCAGGCGTGCAGGGAGCACAGATGCGGGTAAAGTCCCAATATGGTGGCTCCTTTCAGCAGCGTCCTGCGCTGCCCAGCGGCTGGCTTCCCGCTTTCAGAGCCGTGCTCAAAGGGAGGACTTTCCCTTCTGTTCCGTGACAAAATGGCAGGAACGTGACAAATCGCCTTCAGTTTTACCTGTACAATCGCTGCGGGTTTCCAGAGGGGTTAAAGGCATTAGGTTTTATTTTAATACGAGTCTCATTGGAGCGTCATTGTATTAAAGCGACTAAAATAAATAATATTGTCCCGAAATGCCATACATCTAAATTCCCAGGACAGGATGAACCCTTTTTGTCAGTTTGCGACCCTCATTATCATTTATTGATTTTTGATTTAGTGTAATAAAGCATTCGTGTATTTGCTTTTCGGCAACTTGTTCACCCCTATTACAGACCCCGAACATTCAGCCGCAGTCAGCAGCAGGTAATGCAGCGTGGCTTCACAGGCAGGTCAGTCATTGACTGAGGGAGGCTGGCTGGGAGCCGTAAACCGCTCTAGTTTGGAGCACTGTGGGACCTGCCGCCAGCAGGGGCATCGCAGGTCAGGTGTCAATAGAGGATACAGCACAGCTTGTGGATGGTCACCAGGCGGGGCAGGGGGGAGTATCAACAGACCATTTGTAGCAGCATTAATGTATGAGGAACAGCAGGACCTATAGGACCTATAGCTGACCAGGGCCTATGGACACTACAAAGCCACGCCCCCTCCCACCTAATACTGTCACCTCCTATCCTCACACCTCTTACCCTGACAGCCCCGCCCCCTGCTCCTGTGGCTCCCCCAGCACTGTCACCTGCAGAAAACTTCACAGATACCACGCTTACCCCGAGCCCCACCCCACACCCCCCACATCCGCCAATAAGCTCACGTGCAGACCACGGTGAATAGCTTCAAAGCGGCCCGCGCTCCCGCTCTCAGCGCCTGAATGGTCCGTGATCTTCACAGGAGGCCTCTCCAGTCACGCTCGGGCCTGTTGATCTTGGGATACAGGTGTCTTTTTGGATCAGGCGGTGCCGGGTCGGGCTTGCACCTGATGTTAGGCTGCAGGGCTGCGAGAAAAACAAATAAAGGTGCTTCTGTGCGGACGTGGCGGCGGGAGCGGCGCCCCACGCGGCCTCAGCGGCCCACGGTGAATTATAACACGCCTTGATTAGGAGAGATGTTTACCACCCATCTGCCATCTGTGCCCTCTCTCCTGGTCCTCGCCCCTCTCATGGCCGCACACAAAAAGCGTGAGTGGGGAGGCGGGGGGCGTCAGACTGACAGCATCTCTTATTAATGAACCCCCACCACTCTAGTTTGAACAGGTGGACAGTGACAACAATGCCTGGGGTTGGGGTGGGGCCCCGTGCCTCTTTGAGAGGGACGAGCTGCCAATGGTAGCCTATGGTAGCACCTGCAGCACCCCCACCCACATCCTAGATCGCCTTCAAACCCTGGAGATCCTGATACAGCGGCATCCTGAAGGTAAACAGAACATTCAAGCTGCGTGAGAGAGGTGCTCAGCTGCGCTGTGGGAATCTGCAAAACCTCCTCCACGGATGTGAGAGAATGGGAATTGCATTTCAAAATGTGTGTGTGTGTGTGAGTGTGTGTGTGCTGGCAGCTTGCACACAGAATCGCGCTACCTAACACAGCTGCCATGGAATCCCATTACTGCAGTAGGAACATCAATGGAGTAAAAATGCTGTACAACTGGTTGAGGTCCCACTGGTGGATAGATCTCTACAACAGCATGATCAACAGATAGTAGCCACTTTCCCACTGAAATTCAGGAACATACGTCTGGGTTCTGAGTTCCTGGACCCTCCCGATCGGGGACTTTTTGTAGCTCCTGGCAACTTTCGTGTGTGGCTTTCCCAGCACACAACAGGAACTGGCACCTTTATGCTAAATAATCACTGGAGACACAAAAAGCTCATCGGTTACACTTCACATGTATATTCATACAAATCTACACTGCCACCCCAAAACAATGGAGGACGAACAAGTCATTTTGTTAGTTATTGGGGGGATCGATCACATGATCTTACATTATATTTAATAATTCATTATTAAATCTGGCCAGTGGATCAATCTTTTGTTTTGCACAGAATAAAAACATGCAAACATGCAAAGGTTATTCCGCTAAGTGCTGGCAAGCTTCACTGGCAGCACTGGTGATATTAGACAAAAGTATATCGGTTACTCATAAAATCTTCCATTGCAAAAATATAGAGACACAAGAAAAAAGGTTTTAATTAATGCACTTACTGTAATTGAAATACTACAATAATTCCATCTGCTCAAGTTTTGCTCTGCTACTTCTCTCTCTTTTCCCCAGACTTCAGCATAACTTCCAAGTTAGCACCATTGTTTGCGGTCAACCAATCAGCAAAGTATATCGTTATAAGCCTCATCCACAGTAGTAGGGACTAATAAGAAGTTCAGGAACTACCTCAGAGGAACAATAATTGAGTCAAGTTCCTGCTGTGGGAATGCAACAGATGTTCCTCATAAAGGTTCTGGTTCCCGAAAAACGATCCTCTGCCTAATAATATTCTCTGGACCCTTGCAGCACTTTTTTCATTGACAGCGATATTACAGAAGCAAGTCTGACCAAACCCCCGTGTCATGCAACCAGGGTCATCAGGAAAATGAAATTTGGAAACCAAAGCATGATGAGGGAATTAGTGAGAGGCTGGATTTATAGAGCAGGTCTGTGGGCTTGTATAACCAATACCCTAAAAAATCATCATGTGATTTTGCAGCAGAAAGGAGCTACAATCTGATTGGCCAAGCACAGATAAAGTAACACTAAATGTAGTTTTTAACATCCTATAAGGAATTAACAAATATGATAAAACTGTCTACCAAGCATTTAGGTTAGAACACAGGTGGATGAATGAATGAATGAATGAATGAATGAAGGCATTATTTGGAATTTCCTGTTGGATTTTCAATTTGACATTTTAGTCAGCTAGAATCTGGCACGGTCCCCCCTCCCCACTCCCCCCAAAAGATAGGTCACGGCCACAAATCTGCAGCTTAGCTACTGGGTCGGCTTGTAGAACCGGGTCAGCGTGTCACTCGGCTCACCATCCAGCCCCATCGCTGGATGCAGAGCACTAGATCATGTCAAACACTGATAAAAAAAAGAGAAAAAGCCAATGGCCACCTTCCTCTGTGCTACGTGTCACATGACCAACAGATTGACATTCCTGGCATCCCATCTCTCCATCACCCATAACCTCCGTCACGCCAAAGGCCACCTTCCTTTGTGTCACATGTGTCACATGATCAACAAAATCACATTCCTGACATTCAATCCCTCCATTGTCCACAGCTGCTTATCCCATCCAGAGCAGCAGAGCCCTTAATAGACAAACTTCCTCAGACATGTATCATCGACGGACACCAAATCATTCCTTTCCACGTAATGGCTCCAGCAGCTTTTCACGGCAAGTTCCTCTTGCCACACATGCATTTCCAAGCTGTGTTTACAGAGTATCACATGTAACACGCAATGTCGCAACACTTACATTCCTTGCATTCCACGGGAATCTGCAAAATGAACCCTGTGAAATAGGATCAACTCCGGAAAACAAGTAAACATTCCCCAAGCGTGTTTTAACAAATAATACGGCTCAGCTGAAAGAAGCAGTGCATCAGGAATAATGAGGCGAGGTGTGAAAGGATTGGGCCCCCTTTGCATAAGCAGAGGTCTGAAGCGCGTTGAGATCGTTGAGTTCGCTTACTATGATTGTGAGATTACTCACGGAATTCCTGTCAGCCAGGTGATGACGAGATTAAGGCCTGTCTATGATCTCCCAGACACCAAAGGCGCACTGAGCCCATGTGGAGCACAAAGGCTTGTTATCCGAAGCCTCCACAGACACTTTCCCCCTGCCGACTAATGGCTGTTTTGGGGTGTGGAACCCAGGTCAATGGAAGGACATTCGCTCGGTTTGGGAGGAAGATTTTATCATGGCCCAGGTCAGTTTACCGGTGCGGCTCACACTGAGGTAGAGATGAACTCGAGGAGCGATCAGCTGGGGGGGGGGGGGGGATCGTTTTTTCTTTCACCCTCCATGTTTAATTTTAACACTCACGCATTTATCCCGGTGACCTAGAAAGCAAACAATGGTAACTTTTACCTCTCAGGCTTGAGATGAGGACAATGGCCACATTGAGAGTCTGGGCAGGCATCTGGTGGGCGGTCATCATTACCAGCCAGACCCTGCACTTCTGATTCACGGCGACCCCCCTCCTTGGTGTGACGGGCTTAACGTGGCTTCAAGTGTCTGAAAGGTAGCCCCCGCACCCCACTGAACGGCAGGGCGGTGGCTTCAGCCCGTCTCACACAGTGGCAAGATCCACGGGGTCTCACACCTGTCGGGTGACGGAACGAGACCTGATAACCTGCCGGGCGCTCACGGCACCTCATGACATCAAGCTGAGTCCAGGACGCTGCTTTGGGCTCGGCTAAAATGGCACCACGGTCTGAGTCCAAACAGGTAATGAGCTGAGAGCAGCAGCAGAAGCTTACACCACACTGGGTGATCCAGGGGGGCAGTGATGGTAGGGGAGATGTGATAATTAATAAAAGGATTACAGGCATAAAATCCACAGTGTTATTCAGACCTATGAAGAGCTAAAGAGCTAAACTGCACCTGTAACGCAAATCATCTGGAGGGATGTTCATTCATGGCAATAGAAAACAAAGAATGAAATCACAACATTCATTATCCATCCATCCATCCATCCAACCATCCATCCATCCATCCATCCATCCATCCATCCATCCGCCCACCTACTTGGATTAAGACACATCATTGGGATATAACAGAAGCCCTGGTTTTTAGGACCTCATGCACACATGTCCCAGCTTGGTGGAAACGGGGGGATTTAGGGAACCATCTGTTGGCCAAAGCCTTTGGGAAGCACACTAAGATGGACTTAGGAAATGAGGAAATCTCTGCAGGTGGAGAGGGTGGGGCCTCTGCACCCTCCTGTGAGGCCGAGCCGGCAGGGAGGGTCGGCAAGCGGGGCTTTAGCGAGCATGGCCAAGGAGCAAAGATGCTTAATCTCTGAGCCTGAGAAACCAAATCTGATCTCCATTCATATCCTCTTCGCATTAGCCGAAAATCAATAAATAATAAATCTGGACAAGCTGCCTCGGTACACTGCTCCCAGCTGTTTAGGAGTCAGAATTTCACAGGAGCACCTCAAGTTAGGGTTAGGGTTGGGTAACCCACCTTATAACCCTCCCTATATCCCTCCCTGTAACGCTGACTGTAACCATCTCTGTATCCCTCCATGTAATCCTACCTGTAACCCTCCCTTCAGCCCTGCCTCTAACCATCCCTGTATCCCTCCATGTAAACCTCTCTGTATCCCTCCCCACACCCCTGCCTATAACAATCCCTGTAACCCTCCCTGTAGGACACAAGGTGATCACATGATTCATACAGTGCCGCTATGGAATTCTTTCCAGATATTTCCTCAGTATGGTGTGTAGGGTGCTGTTCTTGATCAAGAATCAATATCGTAATGATTAATATTCCATGTCAACATGGGGAAGTTAAAACATTATAATCTTACATATAATCTGGATAAATGAAGCATTCTCCACTATCCAGTGGCTTTGAGCTCTCCAAATAACTTCACATATACCGCAGCATGGTCAAAATGTCCCTTGCTAATGCAGCCAGAAGCTAAACAATTAATGCTCATTTATGGAGCTGCTGCAAGCTGAAGCTGGCTCACTGAATATCAGTAGCCCAAACTCTTTGAAAAGGGGCTATTGTTCCAAGAAAATTACATTCCCCCAATAATCCCCTCATTCTGGTGCCGAGGACAGTTTCATCCTCTTCCTCAGAGGTAATAAGCGATTTAAGCCCAAAAAACAAATCTTTAGGGAACAGATTGCCTCATGGTTGTTGACCTGTCAAGGCACACATAAATGTGGGATTGAAATCCTAAATCGGTATTATGGGGCTTTTTTGGGACCTGTATCCACCTGTTCTTGCGCAGACCCTCAGCAGAAGGGGAGGGGGTGACACTCTTCCCTTAGTCACACAAGCCCTGACATGCGAGTAAAACCCTTACGTTTGTTTACACATTGCAACCACTTTGCATTAAATGATACTTCAGAGATTCATACTGTGCACTAACCCTCTGGTAAGACATTCTTGAGGTATGACAACAACTTGATTGATCGTCCAACTTCTGAAAAGTTCTGGAAACCCCAGGCAATAATTTAAAGCAGCAAATGTCCTCAGCAAAAATAAAATAACGATCCTGTGCCATATAATCACTTGTTACCACTGAACTTAGCAGCAGTAGGTCTATTTTTAGTTTTCTACCCCCCCAGTAAAGACTCAAGCCCCATTCATCTCTAACTAAACTCCGAATAGGCATATTTTCCTGAGAAAGATGCAGAACTGTGAAACCTTGTGTCAGCAGAAGATAGCAGCAGAAGACGTTAGATACATCTATTGATTGTATATTGTTTAGGAAGGAGCACACATATGTCAGGAGAGACTACACAGTCGGGGTGAGTGGCTGGGGGGGTGAGAGATGGGGCAGCTGCACGGATTCAAGCGTGCGAGACCTGGCACACTTACAGCTTGGGCACGGCTAACAGTCATGAGCGAGGCGTAATTAAAGGTGTGATCGTGTCACTAGGAAACTCCTCATGGGACCCTGAGACTCTGCGCAGGTAAAACATGGTGGGAATTTACCAAGAGGGTGAAGCGGGGCCAGGCTTACCATCTCATGGGAGGTAGGCCTTTGCCAGGAAAGGATGATGGCTTCTAGTATAAACTGCCCTGCCAGCAAGTGGCAAAGCATTTGAAGGATCTGTGTGATACCTGCTAAAGAAATGGTGTTATGGTCTTGCTTAGCCATCTTTCGGGCTGCTGTCAGTGAGACCCTTCTGAAACAGCCCATAATATCAAACATTTTGCAGCCTGTTTGGATCACTCACATAACAGGTATAACGTCTTTACTGGGAGGGTCTGATCAGGCATGTATTACCACCAAGTGCTGGGGATCTCACAAGCGTCCCGTAAATTCATGTGATTTGAAGGACCTAACCCAATCAGCAGATCCTGTGGGTGAATCGGCTTTTCCTGCTGGACAGTTAGGATGTGGCTGGAGTCTTGTACACAGGGAGAAGCCAGGCACTACAGCCAATGAGGAGAGGCCCCACCTCCACCTGACAGGCAACAAGTCACTGGTGACACAGCACGGTCACTCGGAGGAGAAGCACAGCAGCTGTCACCCACCTGCACACCACTCAGGTATCTCTGTGCAAAGCATGGAAGCTTGTCACACCACTGTTTAGAAACAACCTTGTATTTACTTGCTATCTCATTTTATTTCCCCACAATATTTGTTGCGCCCACATACACTCTGCATATATCAGTGCTCATCATGATCGCACATACTCCCCACTGTCCACCTAGCCTGAACGCCGTGTAGGTCGCCTCCTGGTGGCGGCCACGGTCATTAAGATGAGAGGAATGTGACCGCACCCTCGGGTGCAGAGCACGGTGCATCGTGTCACGGCTGCAGTGAGGGGCTGACGGCCTCAGTTGCCCATTAACACGCAGCAGGACCATCACGCGTGATGCGAATCCGCGTTCAGATGCCCATCGGCGAGATAGAGACTCGGTAGCCAAAGTGACTCATGTGTTTTTCACGGGATGACAGGGAGCCCTGAGTGCGGCAGCCGTCCCACGATCGGGCGAGTCGTGACACGCGCCCCTCTGCACTTAGCTCTGGTGATGTAGCCTACAGTGTTTACAGACAGACGCCGCCGGAGCGCCAGCGTGGGCAGGCCGGCTGGCCGCGCCGCCAGTCACGTCTCTGAAGTGCCCAACGGTCGTATGTTTGCAATGCAGTTATGCACAAACCCAGCTACATGCATCATTCACATCTCCCGTGATACAAGAACCTCCTATCATAGCTGCTTGAAGCGGCTGCTCAATATAAGCCATTGATCGCAGGGGGACTTCGCAGGTGGTTGTGGGGATGTGCTGCTTACGGCTCCATGAGCAGACGCCCCGTCCGTGAGCAGATGGGAATGCCAGCCCACGGGGGTTGCAGGTGCAGAGATAAGGAACCACCACCACACCATCACACTGCTGGGCCTGTCACACAGACACAGCTGCTTCAGGAAGCTGCGAGAATCACCTCCTCTTTTTCCAATGTATGGGTTTACAAAATAATCTTTTTCTGTTTATCTGCTCGTATAGTTCCCAGAGTTTGGATGCCGTACAGCACCCCCCACCCCCGTCTGTTTAAGTACCCCCAGGCTGGGGCCAGCTTCAATGGAAAACAAATCTGAGACTTTTTGGAGCCACATCCCAATAAAATCACTAACAGAATCGGCTTAAAGAAGCAAGGTTATCCCACCACGGTCCCTAAGAGACGCAAATCTTAGGTAATCCAGAGCCGGCAGTGAATGAGAAGAGCGCAGTGCTTGCCAGAGTGAACTGGCCACCCGCTTCTCAAGATCGCATCATCCATGGCGAGCGGAGTGGCAAGCGGAGATGCTAAAGGCTAATGTGCGAAAAAACCCACTCCCGGCAACGACCGGCATCAATTCCTGTTTTTTATTTTTTAAAAAAAAACATCTCCAGCTGCTTGCATGTAGCAGAATATGGAAGGACATTTTGGGAGAATGCTCTAGAAAGAGGGGGCTTTTTGAGCGGTGGAAGTGCTGGCAAATCGGGAATGCTTTCGCCAGCAGGCGGGGGTGAGCCGGGCGGGAATAGCAGGCGGCGCTTTTGGCCCCTGCCACGGCATTCCTGCGCAGAGAAAGGGCCACAGTGCAGCGGCGTTTTCAGGCTCACTGGACCATTGCAGAGCTCAAGCGGCTTCGGCCGGAGCCCCTCTTGTACGTCGGCCTTTATAATTACGGTCACTTGAAAACAGAAAATACAAACACGGCATAGCAGGGTTTTGTGTGCGAGGCACATCTATCAAGTTACCATGGAAGCTTTTGTCCGGGACGGAGGAGGATGAAAGGCACTCCCGGGCCTCTTATCCCGCAATCTGTGCGGCTGTTGTTTCCCTGACCAGTATCGGATTGTAGTATCAGTGAAGGCACCGCGGCCAGCAGCCCGGAGCCCCAAAGCGGCGCGGTCATGTGAGCCACGATCAGCACCGCCGTTACATCACCAGGAAGCAGAGCGGGGGGTCAGCGTGCCGGGCTGGCACACGCGCCCATGCGGCGTCACGTTACCGCTGAGCCGCGCCTTTGAAGCGAGATTCCTTTCACAGGCCAGGAAGCGCGCACCAAAAATACTGTACAAGGGACGACGGTGGTGTGACGGCTTTGTTCATTGTGAGGCCACAATCAAGCACTTTGTGATGGAATGATTGATACCCAGAAATATAATCACGTTTGCTCACTGATGCCTTCCATCTCATAGGCACGGGACAATGAACAAAGGAAAGCACTGTAGGTAAGGGGGCAAGTGACAGGTTCCCAAAGGGGGAGCTGGGCTGCGGTGACACCCCCAGCTTTTCACGGCATGGGGGCGAGGGTCTGTTTGCGGAAGAAACACAGAGTAGAGCAGGTGAGGCTGCACCATTACAGGCGGCACAGCGGGAGTTACAGGCGGGACCTTGAATGAGTGACAGGACGCACAGCGTAGGATGCGAACAGCACGAGAGATAGAAGTGTACCAGGCGGGCAGTGTGGTACAGACGGGAGGTGTACACAATCGAACCTGGCTGCTCTCAGCTCTAAGCCGCTTTTGACCATGTTATCACAGTGGCTCAAATGGCCGCAGGTCTAATTCCATCCATCACGGTTCAGAGCCAAGCCCTTTCTTCCTAATCAGATTGCTTTTTAATTCTGCATGTTCACCAGTGAGCTGCTATAAGTGAAAAGGCGTCTTGTACAAAAACATCACTTCAGCCCTTTGATCCCCAGAGTCTGTATCCACATCAGCACTGAGGGCACATCATGCAGAGGGGTCCCCATTCTCCTCTCCATGCTGTGATGCCAGTGCTTACAGGACGCGTACTGAGGGCATGTCATAGAAAGGGGTCCCCGCTCTCCTTCTAGTGCTGTGACGTAAGTGCCCACCGGACATGTACTGAGGGCATGTCATCGAGAGGGGTCCCCGCTCTCCTTCCCATGCTGTGATGCCAGTGCTCACAGGATGCGTACTGAGGGCATTTCATAGAGAGGGGTCCCCGTTCTCCTCCCCATGCTGTGATGCCAGTGCTCACAGGATGCGTACTGAGGGCATTTCATAGAGAGGGGTCCCCGTTCTCCTTCCCGTGCTGTGATGCTGGTGCTCATAGGATGCGTACTGAGGGCTTGTCATAGATAGGGGTCCCCGCTCTCCTTCTAGTGCTGTGACGTAAGTGCCCACCGGACATGTACTGAGGGCATGTCATCGAGAGGGGTCCCCGCTCTCCTTCCCATGCTGTGATGCCAGTGCTCACAGGATGCGTACTGAGGGCATTTCATAGAGAGGGGTCCCCGTTCTCCTCCCCATGCTGTGATGCCAGTGCTCACAGGATGCGTACTGAGGGCATTTCATAGAGAGGGGTCCCCGTTCTCCTTCCCGTGCTGTGATGCTGGTGCTCATAGGATGCGTACTGAGGGCTTGTCATAGATAGGGGTCCCCGTTCTCCTCCCCATGCTGTGATGTCAGTGCTCACAGGATGCGTACTGAGGGCATTTTATAGAGAGGGGTCCCCGTTCTCCTCCCCATGCTGTGATGCCAGTGCTCACAGGATGCGTACTGAGGGCATTTCATTGTGAGGGGTCCCTGCTCTCCTTCTAGTGCTGTGACGCAAGTGCCCACAGGACGCGTACTGAGGGCATAACATCAAGAGGGGTCCCCGCTCTCCTTCTAGTGCTGTGATTGCGATGCTCACAGGATGCTTACTGAGGGCACGGCATTGTGATGGGTCCCCGCTTGCTATGATACCGGTGCTCACAGGACACGTACTGAGGGCATGTCAAGCAGAGGGCTCCCCACTCTCCTCCCTGTGTGTGCGCCGGTCACTGACCGTGTCTCGCTCTGGTGCTCCTGCCTGCTTCATGCTGCCCCTCTCCCGGATTACACACACACACACACACACACACACACACACACATATACAGCCATTAAGAGACCACAAATATTAAGAGACCACAGCACAATTTTTTTGTCTCACTCATTTCTCAATTTATCGACAACTTGCGTCTGTGAATAATATATATATATATATATATAGTAAAGCATCTCTGAGTACTAGCTCAAACCTGGATTCTAGCCAATAAACAGCCTCGTTACTACACCCCAGCCATTATAATGGGCATGGATTCTGGCATTCTGCTGGCTAATGATATTTTAGGTTCGAGTAGCCCCCCTCGCCACAGAAAGCACCCCTTACGATTGGCCGGATTTTATATTGTTTTTTTTTTTTTTATGGGAATGAGACTCTGGGAAAATGGAAAAAAAAACACTATTATGATGTGTGAACGTAGAAAAAACAAATGTGAGCAGGTGCTTGAGGGAACAGCTACAGTGATTGCAGCTGGGGATTATGGGAAATGGGAGGAGCAAGGTCCTTACCTACACCATGTGAAAACGTGTAAGTGGAGAACAGCTTATCCAGTTAGTGGCAGAGAAGGCAGAGTATTGCTGAACACAATGCTGCGCACAATGCTCAGGGCATATCGCTCTACACAGTGCTGGGCAAAGTGTTTAGGGAACATCATTGGGCATAGAGTTTTAGATGTCCTGTTGTGGGCAAAGTGTTTTCACCACACTTTTTGAGGTACAGTGTTTTGAGAAGTGTTTTGGGCCCACTACTAGGTACAGTGTTTTGGTTCCAGTGCTAGACGTGGTGTTTTGGGCCCAGTGCTAGTGACAGTGTTTTGGGCCCAGTGCTAGTCACGGTATTTTGGGCCCACTGCTAGGCACAGTGTTTTGGGCCCAGTGCTAGTCATCGTGTTTTGGGCCCAGTGCTAGTCACAGTATTTTGGGACCAGTGCTAGTCACAGTATTTTGGGACCAGTACTAGTCACAGTATTTTGGGACCAGTGCTAGTCATCGTGTTTTGGGCCCAGTGCTAGTCATCGTGTTTTGGGCCCAGTGCTAGTCACGGTGTTTTGGGCCCAGTGCTAGGCACGGTGTTTTGGGCCCAATGCTAGTCACAGTGTTTTGGGCCCAGTGCTAGTCATCGTGTTTTGGGCCCAGTGCTAGTCATCGTGTTTTGGGACCAGTGCTAGTCACAGTGTTTTGGG
>JAABNX020000040.1:5225118-5247598 GCA_015163995.2 Mormyrus lacerda
ATTGGGCTATTTTCCCTATGCATTTTAAGTATTAATTCTTTTTCTGAAACATATTAACTGCACTGAAATACGAGCTTTAACGCTAAAATGTTAATCATAACGAGCCTTTTATCAGTTTATCAAGACTCAACTATCAGCTACTTGCGTTACGTAAACAGTTATGTCCGAGGCGGTGGCCCTAAATCCTGCGATCGCCGTCCGGCGTGCTTATTGTTCAAAGTTTGTAGGCTTTTCCAGCGGTTTGCTGTTTGCACTCTAGACTGAAAAATCAACAAACCCTTCATGCCTTTTGTGCTGCTGTAAGGCTGCTGTGTTTATTCTGGCCTTTCCTCCTAAAACATTAAACAATAAATTGTTATAATTATAGTGGCACAATGTTTCTGTTTGTATTTCTATGCATGTCTCTGTAAATAGCAGTTTTTTTTTTTTTCCTTTTTTTTGCACAGATGCGTGCACCTCAATTTACACGCGCGGTTGCTGCAAGTTCGGTATTTTGCTCTGTAAAGTTTGCATTGTTTTTTTTTTTTTTTAACGCGGCTTTCATGACCCACCGACATGTAAGATTTTAAAAGGGAAAAACAGGCAGTACGTTCTATGTTCTATGGTCTTCGTAGTGAGACTTTTTAAGAGGATAATGATCTGGAGATCTTAAAGTTCTAGGTACAATTAGTATATATTTCTAGAGTGTACGGAATGCCCTTAAAACAAGGGAGGGGGGTGTTGAGAAACAGCGTAGGAAAGGCTCTAAATGGGCAATTTAAGTCCTCGAGAAAAAGGAGTTTGTGGGAAGTGTGCTTTTTAATGCGAGTGCCCGGTTGTGTCCATTAGCATAAGAAAAAAAAGTTTTAGTGCATTTGCCATTGTGCAGAATGAAGAGTTCCAGCAGTCAGGCGGAGGAGAGTGAAAAGATGTAAAGGAACGACGGGCATTCAGATGATTCAGGCGGGCTGGAGCTGTGGTCACCAGCCCCATGGACCCGCGATGGGGACGTCACTTTCATCTCCTCCACCGCCATTCTGCCACCGTTTTCACACGTCCCCCTCTGGCTGCCCTTTATTGATTGGGGGGTTTTTCTTTTCTATAAATCTGTGGAAAATTTAATGAACCACACGCTGGAAAAAGGGGAGGTCGTTTTCTTAAAGGGTCACACAAAAAAACAGCAATATCAATGAAGCCCCAGTGTGCAGGGAGAAGAGGCATCAGGGACGCCTAAAAGAAGAGTGAGTAAAACTCCCCACCGGGCCGATTCAAAAGTTAAGACAAGGACAGGCTCTCTTTTACCCTGCAGACATGAACTCTGTACCAATTAAGCCATTTGGAAAAGCATGGCATTGGTGGAATCCTCCAGTGCCTGTGCAGTGGAGCCAGGCAAGAGGACGGGGCAGCTCGCTGAGTGTGACCTATGCAGGCTGCTGTGTGCTTACCAGGCTTTAGGAGTGACCTCTGTTATGATGGCCCCTGGAAAAGGAACAGGAAGTGGGCACACGCAACGAGCCTGAGCCGTGTTTCTCCAGAGGTCAAACTGGCATCTCCGTAAAATCAGGCTTCAGCCGCCGTCAGGGGAAATGGCAAGATGTTAAGAAATCGTAAATTCAACTATAAAAATACACTGCAAAAATATTTATTCACATATGTATATATATGAAAAATAAATATAAAATATTTACTATCCACTTTATGGTGGAGTTTTTTGCCTGAAAATGAACTTGGACAACAATATAGAGAAACAAGGTTGTGAGCAAGTTTTAGAGTATTTCTTCACTGCAGCTGGTCTTTGCATTTTACATGCCTAGAAGGAGGCTTTTAGTAGACAGCAGTGCTGGCTGGGATAGAGCATCCCCGTGCATGCAGCAGCACATGCAGGAAGGCGCAGAGAGAGAGAGCACTGAGTTTTTGGGGAGAAGTGGAAGAGTCAGGAAAATGAGAACAAGCTTGCTTTATGGAGTCCAGACCTCCTGGATCGGTTTAAAAAATTCACCTCCTGTTTTCATTTTGAGAAATGACCTTAATGTTAATCTAATCCACATTACTGCATCACTGCTAGAAATTCTGAATTACATCTGAATAACTGCATGTAGCAATTATATCAAATGTCACACCTCAATTATTCAATTTGCACTTTCATGCAATTAAGTGCCAGTGCTTCTGAAAAAGAAGGGGGATTTTCAAAAGTTAAAATGCAGCACAATAAGCAACATAATCATGATTGAGGGGAGATTAAAGCTGGAAAGCAAACCTAAGGCGCCAGAATGATCATGCGGGCGGGGTATGTGGCGTGGCGAGCTTCCGCATGGCCACACGCCACTCCTGAAAAGCACATCGGCCGCTGCACTGGGCCGGCACCTTGGAGGGCCGCCGTCAGGCTGGAGGACACTTGTGGCTGGACTGAGCTGATTGAAATTCAATGGCTGCGTGTGTCTCTGAAAAGCCAAGCGTGTCTCGGGATCACCTCTAGTGGCAGAATGGAGATAGAGGGATCAGATGGAGAGGAGGGGACACATGGAAAGGAGATGCTGAAGTGATTCCTCCTTTCATGGGATCCTCTCTCTACTCACTGATCTCCACTTAGCCTGGATGGGCAGAGACAATTCACACAGGCTGGAGAGTCTTCAGATATCTGGGGTTAATTAGACGTACTTCAGATATGCTGGGGGGGGTGAACACCTCGTGACGCTATGCCACTGAGCCGCAATTAGGCGAAGCGTTATGTCATAATGGACGGGGCTCCTGCATCCATTATCAAAAAGCACATGTAATTAGCGAGTCTGGAAAAAAAAAACACATGAAAGTACGACGTCACTGCAGCGGAATACGCCAGCATAACTGTTATGGTGTTTGACCTAATTAGCCGTTCGGGTCCGTGTTAAGCTGTTCCCTCATGAGGTGATGGCATTCCCACATGTCCAGCCAGGAAGCCACGGAGCCAGGCTTTCCCATCTCACCCTGTTCCTCCACAGCTTTCCACCCAGGGACCTTCGTAATTGCACACGCACCCTGTGGTGATTCCCATGTCCTCCCACGTACCAGGCCAGGCTCCGCTGCGGAGCATGCTCTCCAGCATCTCTTCTGCTCCCAGCTGCCTCACCTCTGCATCACCCTGTAACTGCGATATCGCCATGAGTAACATGCCCTGGTTTGGCACATTCGTCAGGCAGGTTTGCTGATAGACGTCTGGTGAAACCCAGTGAGCAGTTTAGCCAGTTGTCTGCCTCCAGGTTTTCGGCTCTGGGCCCATGAATAGCAGTTTGTCCTTTTGAAGGGTGACGATCTCTGCTGATTATTCCGGTTTCTTTCTGACCTGTGACTGAGGCTGATTCCAGGTTATTTTGGGGTTGGCATCCCACTGACACTGACCTCAAATTGCCAGCAGATAAACGAGTCCTCAGCACCCGTCTGCTTTCTGTGATCTCTTCAGAAACATCCCACGTTCTACATCCGTACATTTTCATGTCATCGCCATGCTGACACATTTATCTCTGTTTATCCTGTATTGGCCAGTCCCCTTTTTCCCCATAAACAAACTTGAGTGGACTGGAAGTGGTGACTCTTTTTAGTGTTTCTCCTCCCATGCTCTGGGGCTGCAGGGGCCACCACTGGTGCCCGTGAATGAGTCTGCGTGCCTTTCCTGTCAGATAGCTTGAGCACAAATGACATCCATCCATTTAAGGAGAACACAGAAAAGAGGTTAAATCTTAAAAAAACAGGCAAAACGAGGGTCTGATAAGTCTGATGAATCCTGTCCTTTAAACGCGGGGTAAATTATTTGTGGGCTGTTCATTTCTCGACCTCTAAATGGAAGTCATGTTGAATTTACAGTCGGCTGCTGAACACAGATGGAAAACAACATGGTTTTTGGATGGTTCTGGAAAGCCGTATAAACATTGTGCTTCCCTGATCTCTGGCTCCAGCTTTGAACTGGCAGCGATGCTGGTCCCCCCCCCCCCCCCCCCACACCTCCCAATTTTTTTCCACCCTCAAGTAAATGGTATTACTCACTGGGCTGAGGGGGGTGCCCGACTGGCTGCGAGGCCGGGGAGGAAGAGTTGTTGTTGCTCCACTCTAATCATCACCGCGAAACACAACACATCTGCTTTAGGTTAGAGTGGTGCTCTTCAAAGCGGGGCGTGCTCACGGAGCCGTCAGCCAACCCGACGCGCTCCAGGCTGCCTGGATCAGTGGTGGGGGGATTGGGGGTGCCATTGAATGCTGTGGGCCGCTCTGTGGAGTTCATCTGAGTACTGCCAGGTTAACTTTTGCTGCCACATATTCTGTCTGCTGGGGACAGTGAAGTGAGGAGGAGGCAGCAGACAGCAGAGACCGGCGGCTCCTTTGTTACTGAGATACGTGTAGCAGTTTGCCATCTGCGGGACCAGAATCTGACCAACACCCTTCTATTCAGTGAGGCTGGTCTGAGCAATGTGTCCCCTCGCACTTCCTGTCACCCTCATTTAAAATAAATACAGGAGTGCAGGGGTGTTCTGGAAAAGTTACCGATCCCGGACATGGGCCTTATGCCTCTATGCAATCGGGCCACTGCCCTCTCAGCCATTGCCATGGTGATGCCCTGTAATGCCAGAGAAGTTACATGTGCTTTGGACTGATAACAATTCTGGAGCTTTGCTCAAATAGGGGGCGTCGGGGCTGACATCAAGAGAGCAGGATATCAGGGAATCAAAGAGCTGGGACACTGGGGGACCCAGGACGGGCTCCAGGGGCTGTGTAATACGACATGCCGTGTGGTCTCCACGGGCTGGCTTTCATTCATAAGTTAATGTTTTCCTGAACGCGCCCAGATGACGGGTCGTTACATCAGAGCCAGTGACAGGCGCTGGCGGCTAGGAGATCATTGTTATTAACTAACTCTCCCTGTCACCTCCATCAGCGATGAGACACACAAGCTCGCCTGAAATACCACGACAGAGTGACAGACTCCCGCCTGCCTATAGCCACTTTCCCGGCATGTCTCAGGCCGGCAGGCAGGAATGCAGCGTTTCTGAGGGAGGGGGCTCATTAGCCGGCCTCCCGCGGCCGGGGGTGGGACGTGTTCCTTGTTATGTGTGCACGCTGGGATGCAGCGGCACTGATAGCGAGCCAGACCGCAGACTCCACACAGGCGGGACGACGCACAGCAATCCAACAGCCATGTGTTAGTCTTTAAGCTGTGGATGAGGCCCGCTTGTCACGGGGAACATGGCCCCTCCTTCCCTGAGGAGGCCAGCCTTCATAGCTCTGGCTCTCAGCATCCAGAGAGACATCCTGGGTGTGACAGGCCGTAGCTCCTTCGAACCCGTCTATCCAGTGCCATTACACAGCCTAACCTGGGGAGACCAGTGTAGTTCCAGGGCCTAAATTCATCCTGAACCAAGTTAAACTGCAAAGGCTCATATACCGGAGAGTCAATAATACAATTGCTTGCTTGTAATAATTAAGACAATTACACATGTGTCATATGTAAATAATTTGTACTGAAAAGTGTATAAATGAATTTATATATACCATAAGGCATGCTGATACACACACATTATAATAAATATCCTGTAACTTACAAAAAAAGAGAAAAAAACTGGATGAGTCAAAAACTTGACTCTTCCAGTGTTGGACAAATGTGCAGCGTGTAGCACGTTCACATCCTGTGCTTTAGACAGCTGGGTCAGGCTGCTGACGATGAAGCTATAAAGCAGAGTGTTTAAAATAACAGAGTTTGGCTGCTGGGCTCAGCTAGGTGACAGCAGATGGCGGTGAATGACAGCACGGCCATGCTGGTGCCACAGATCCACACGGTCTGGCTGCTTCAGGCCTCTTTATAAAGGAGAACCACTTAACGTAAAGCACACGACAACTGAGCCTGTGCTTCGGAGTCTCCTGACAAGGCCTGTTTGGATCACATCTGCAGCGGCCGGTCTGGAGAGACGGGATGAGTGCTACAGAAAGACGGAGGTTATGAACCCGGCAGCTGTGCAGCTCCGGCGAAGCCTCAGAGCAGGGCCACAGGATATCGCACCTTTTGGTGGGGGGTGCGATCCCAAACACCGGGCTCCCCGTGTCTTATGGCCACCTGGCACCTCCGGTACCCCCCCCCCTCCCCCGCCCCTGCATCTCTGAGTGCTGACTTCTCTGGAGAGAACGTCTGGCATCTTGGTGGCCAGCTTCTGGGTCCTACACGCAGCCGTCTGCTGAAGTTCCCCGCCAAGACCCCGGGCTCTCCATTAAAAACAGCGGAACGCAAACATAATCGCCTCAGGGTGGTATTTTTGAACACAACTTTAACGTCAGCTTGGTGGAAAACCGGATGCTCTTATGCACACTTGTCCGCCACAGGCTGGCTGTTAGCATGTTAGCTTGCTGCGTGATCTGAGGCCCCTGAAACACATACCTAACTGTGCAGTCATTATGTCACGGTATGAGCGCGTCGGAAAAGTTCACCCGCGTGAGGTAAACGGAGACAAATCCCACACCGGCATCATTAGGGCTGAGTGAATAGTGTGCGGGCCGCGTGGGCCGCGATTACACAGCGTGACCTTTTGGGGTTGGGCTGCAATGGTTTGTTTGAATGACGGATGGCTGTGTGATTAGTCAGCGGGACGGCGCATGCGAGGCCTCTCGCGGTGATCATTCAGCCTGCGTGCCGGGAAACAGGCTGCACCTGGGATGGGGACACCTCCATTTGTCAGGTAGAGGGAGAATGAAAGCATTTAATTTCTTTAGGCTCTGCGAAATAGGGTCACTCATCTGCATAAATCACACAACTAAATCTCCACCTTAGTATGAGCTCCCTAAAAAACACACATTCCAGACTCTCTGGATCACGTAACATCATCAATTTTGTGATGGCATTACAACAGTCACAGTGATTAGTCCCTGTTAAAGGAACTTTAAAACCTGGAACGTGAAGACAAGGTTAAATTAAAGGTATACTTAAAAATATCCAGAGGAAATCTACACTGGTGTAGCCACAGCGGCGATATCCTGCCTTGCAGGGGTGTGTGTGTGTGTGTGTGGGGGGGGGGGGACAGCTGCATTTTGTCTAGATTAACTGGGTGCTTTTTTAACATAGGAAATAGGGCTGTGGGTTGGCCAAAGAACTGCACTTTGTCTTTGGGAAATTGAGACAAGGGACATCTAACAGGGACGGCAGCTCACCTGGGGATTAAGCAGCGGTGCTGCGCAATGGGGTCCCTGCACACGAACTTGTCAAACCGTCCACTCTCTGTGCCAAAAGAAACATTATACACTGTAAGCATGCCGCAAGCCCCGAAACGCTTGTCCATTTTGCCTGGTCGGCTGCGATCCTGCTTCATAAGAGGCAATTTCCTGTGTCGGGCTTCGAGGAGCAAAAAGAGGGTGCTTTAATTCGGGGGTGTCATTAAAAAAAAGAAATGCATTTAGCGATGTGTGAAGCAGCGCTCGAAGCTACAGGCGAGAGGACAAACAAAATATCGCTCATCCTAGGAACCTTCGCCATATGTTATCATATTATGGCCTTAATAAATGCTGACACGGACACACACACATAGGTTTGCAATTATATCTTTGTGGGGACTTTCCATTCATTCCTATGGGGATAACTCTAATCCCAACATGATGACTTTAACCCCAACCCAGCCCTTTTTAGTCTTTATGTTGCATTTTTAGTTTTTTGATGGAATTCACAGATCTTTGAGGGGACCTAAAAAATGGTCCCCATAACGTCAAATATCAGGTCTGTATTATATTGAGGTGGCCTTTTTGATCGTAATATAAATGTAACGTAATATAAACATAACATACACACACACACACACACACACACACGCTACACCCTGAGAGCAGGCAGTGGGTCGGGTCGCTCCCTCAAACCCAAAGCAAACATCCCCGCCACCAGCAGCCTTCCTGGAGATTTTTAGACTCGAGACTTGCGGTTGTTTTTTTGTGTGGGTGATGCTTTATCAAAAAGCCCACATCAGCAAGCAAAGACTGTAGCACACAGATCGAGAAGCACATCCTGCAGAGAAGCACATCCTGCAGAGAAGCACATCCCTCACATAGGCCGCATAAGGTGAAAAACATTTGCTCGGTGGCTAGAGCAGCGATCGCACAAGGGAATATAAACCAAGCGGCCTACCTCAGGGCAGCGTGCAAGCCGGCGTCGTATGGACCGCGGCGAGTCACCGGCTCTGAGTCAAGTGTCATTTCAGCTCCAACTGAACGGGCCTGGGGTGAGGGGGAGCACACCTTCCCCATTCTACACTGGGTGAGATTTAAAAATAAATAAATAAGACGACAAAAGCCAGAGCAAAGGGACGCTGAAGATCTTCAAACAAAGGGGCCTTTTGATACTGTTTGTATTCCTCTCAGCGCAGTGAAAGGCACAGAGCTTTAACTGTGCTGGGGGGTGGGGGGGCTGCTGGAGGTGCTAAGTCAAACATCACTTTCAATACAATGGTTGTGTGTGTGTGTATGTGTGTGGGGGGGGGGCTCTCCAGGAGCTGCTCCTGTTAATTACCCCTTTAGAAGCTCGCACCATTGGGCCGGCCTCTGGGACAAGCAGCCCTCCATCTGCGTGGAGGTGCTGATGGTGGCCGTGGCTGCAGCTAACGGATCGTTATGCGTCTTCAGCTGGCACACATCTGGGTTTCATCTTCCCTGTTTATGATGCTAACCTCAGAGCACTTCTCTGAAATATGGCCCAACAGCTGCACTCCATTTCCTGTTGATAATTTCAAAAGCACACAACAGTTAAGGAGGACGCTCTCCGTGATTTACGGTCCGCCGCCGTGTCCCCATGTGCCACTAAGTGCTCATCCTTCTGCCACACGATCAGTGATCCCCAGCTCATAGCCCTGTCAGGAGGAATAGCACATTTTCCCATCTTACATGCTTATCAGAGTCTAATTCATGAAAATGTTGGCTAGTTATACTGTAAACTGGATCATGAGAAGCCCCCCCCCCAACACCATGACCCGTGGGGCTGGAATCGTGAATGTTAGTTATCCAGAAGGGATCTCACAAAATGCGTTAGACTGAGTGATCACCCATAACAATCTCACCGGCAAGGGGGCTGTCCCTGTTTATTGCCCCCTGAGTATTGGGGGGAGGGGCGAATTCCCCTCACACCTGCCCCACCCCTTCAAAGTGACTGGTACATTTAAAGGGAACAACCAGCGTTGCCCTGTCACAGCCTCGCATCCGTGTCACAGACCCACAGCTGAAGAGCGAGACGCGGGGAATGCGAACACTACCGACGGCTGCTGCTGGAAACAGGCAAACACAGATGCCAAGTGTAATCTCTGTGTTTTCAAATGGGAGGAGGGCAGGGAAAATAAGCGCTTTAACTGATATACTCTTTGGCCCTTTTCATGTCTGCACAGATCAAATTTACAGTTATTAAAACAAGATTTGGCCATTCTGGGACTGATGGTATCACTCAGTCTGATTAAAATCTTTCTTGCCATCGTGGGAACAAGAGAGTTTTTTATGAGCATATGTAATTCACGGTGTGGGCCACACTGAAGTGGACAAGCTCGCCTCCCTTACACAGGTGGACAAACTTTGCACTGCTCGTATAAACAGAGCCAGGACTTAACAGGGGTTACTCATGTAATCTCTTGTTTTGATAATTCGTTGATGTCGCATAAATACAGTAAATAGTCTGAAGAGCAGGAGCCAGATGAACCATTTGAAAAGGATGGTGAAAGTACAAAAGAGTGTGCGGAGAAAACTATGTTCAATTAATCTTCAGGATTTAACCATTAACCATAATTCCACCAGTTCTTTATTCTCCATTTAAATTTCGCTTTAAAATGTAAAGCGAGTAGACAGAAGTTTCCAGGCCTTCCACATGGGGGGCAGGGGGGGGGCACTCCCAAACACTCCCCGTATTGATTCCTGCCATGTGGCCCGGGGTCCTGATCCCATCCCCGCTCTGAGGCTCTCGCTCTCGTCCGCCACCATCTGCTTGGTTCTCGACACCTGTACCACACCGCCGCCACCTCGCCGGCCGCCCGTCACAGGGGAGGAGGCCTGCAGCGTGGGGCAGATCTGCCGCTCTGTCCGTCTGTCTCTCAGAGGCACACGGGGAGGGACCGTGAACCCTAAATCCCCAAAATGTAAAGCTTCACTGCAAAGTCTTTTTTCCTTCACCTAAATGGCCATAATGCCAAACAAGCGTTCAAAAAAACAGTGTGGTTCAATGGCAGGACAGGGGAGGCCACCTTCCATCGCTGGACAATGACTTTATCAGGAGACAAACACACACACACATATATAACACACACACACATATATATGTATATAAATGGTACCACTTTTTCAATGCTCCCTTTTGCCCCTTGTAAGTGGAAGTAACTCATTAATAAAAAGAAAACTGTGTTGTAACTTGTGTTTAAAATTGTCTATTAATAAGTGTTGCAACCTAATTATAAACCATTTATAAAATCTTTATATGGGTAGCCTTATTGTAAAGTGGCAGCATATATATATATATATATATTCACAGACACATAATGTATATGCTATATATATAGACTTTTTTCAAAACACACGGTTCCGTTACATATTATCTTGTTTGTATAATGTTATGTTTTTCAGGATTTTACTTGTGTTTTTTTTAACCTATTTTCACTACATTTACTTGTATGCACTTTATGCACCGTCTTGCATTTTATCTTGTTTTGTACTATATACGCACACTTTACGATCCTTGCTATGATCAATAAAGTTTATCTTATCTAGTAAAGGTGTACATAAACTATACTAAGGCACACAGGGCACGAAAAGATGGGAAGTAAAAAAAAAAAATTACACCTAAGGGAGGGACGCTATAGTAAATTCTAAAAGCTTATCCTAGGTCCCGTCAGCAGCCAGTCAGGCTGTAGGAGAACATAACCCCTATCAGCGCCTTTATGGCAGCTATGGAGTTACCCGGGTCAGGTAGCCTTACCTTAAACTCTCACAAAGGTGGTCAAATAAACTCCTTTTTAGATTAAGTTTGATTTGAGTGATGAACAAGCCCGCGTTCAGTGTTGGCCGAAAACAAAGCAGAAACAGATGCCTGCTAACCGCGTTAGCCGCTCAGTGCTAATCGGCTTACCTCGACAGAAAGACGGGTGACCGGCGCGCGGAGGGCGGGAGTGCGCGCGTTATGGGGAGCCACGAGCGACCTGCATCTCCCAGGGCTGCGGTTAGGCAAAGAGAAGGGCATATAGAAGAGTGAGGTACATTACCCGGGGTTACACTTAGGCCAAAATGGGCACGATAGGTACATAAGTAGGCAGAATCGTGGGGAACCCTCCCCCTGCCTGGTTGGCAAAATTTACCGTGGGGAACCCCAAAGGCCTGGGCCGATTTTTAATCCCAGTCCAGCCGAGGCCAGAAGAGTGAGATATTAGACGGGGTTACAGTTAGGGTTAGGGAGAAACAATGGGAGACAGAAGAACAAGATATATCACCCGGGGTTAGGGTTAAGCAGAAGAAAGGACAGACAGAAGAGTGCGATATATCACCCAGGGTTAGGAATAGAGAGAAGCAAGGAGAGAAAGTGAGATACATCACCCAGTGTTAGGGAGAAAAGTGGGACAAGGAGAAGAGTGAGATGTCACGCGAGGAGAGTGCAGACATGTACGGGATGTTTTAAAAAGATACACTGAAACAGTTTAACAACCCGCATTCATACGGTGTGCGTGAATAAATCGAAGTTTTCTTTCGTTTTTAAGTAGACTTTCCCAAACATACATAAATAAATAAGAAAAATCCATACTTTATTTGACTAGTCTATATTTTGCACACAGCTGTTAGTTACACATTAACAAATCCATTCGACACCATTAATAACAATATTTCAACATAGACTAGGGTCCATCTTTCACCCGCCTAGTATTAGGCTACTTATACTGTGTATTATACACATACACACGTGATTATGCATTATATTTTCAAAATAGTTCGTCTCATACAGGAGTTACTGAAGGTGTCCAGTGAGGCGCATGGATGAATCGATGAATCGACGCTGGAAATTGACCCGCCCTATCCTGTCTTATACGATTGTGTCCTATCCTATAAAATACCATCCGAACGCATAAGATCGCATCCGATCCTGTAAGATCTTATCCTATAAGATCATAACCAGTCCAGTACTGTCCTATAAACTCCTGCCCTCACCTCATCCTATTAGATCATATTGTATATTTTATTATTCTGTCTTGTATCATATTCTGACATATATTACATCGACTTCAACAAACTGGAAATTAAAAACTAAAAATTAATAATCTCCCGCAGTGTTTCGCGGTTTTATGGTTAATTATCACAACATGCTAAATGCGGCACGGCAGATGTAAATTTTTAAACTAAGAAAACCATCCAATGAAATCGTTGGAAAACCTTGAAAAACATCCAAAGTGCCAAAAATAGGCGAATATTTTCCAGTGAAGGGAAACATAAATAAATTATAGTATAATGTTAACAAACTCCGTTGTACTTCCATATAAATTTCTGTTTATCCTTTTTAAAGTGATATTTTCTCGGCGACGTTTAAGAGCTGCCATATGCTTTGCGTTCTCCGGTAATGTTATTGTTAATTCTTAAGGCTTTCTGTTTAAGCTGTAAAATACCCCGTGTCAGCATCGTGTCTCACATAAGGGTACGTTTATATAGCTGGCACACACTTTTGGGAGAGTCCCAATCTGGGCTTTCCCTTCCTGTCTGTATCACTTTGAATGTGACATTTTATTTCCCTTGAGAAATCTGACAACATAGACACAAAACTGTGCAAACAAGACTTATAAAAAGTCAACACCACAGTTAGCTTTGAGTGGCATTTACGGCTAACCCCCCCCCCCCTCCTCAGGCCAATCCTGGCTGGCATCACTGGATGAAAGGCACCCAGAAGAGACGCTTTCGAGCCGATCTGCCTCTTATTTGCACGGCACCAGGGATAATCTTGTATGTTCTTCAGAGTTAAACAGGTGGCTTGCTGCCAACCATCTTCCTCTGTGGTGGCTGTTTGGGCACGATGGGCGAGCCAGTTTGGGACGGGAACCAGGCGGACGGGCAGGCCGCGCCTTGTCCCATTGACAAACTGGCACCCCTGCCGGCTTTGCAGACTATTCCTGTGGTGAGCCGTCACCAGTGACAGAATTTTGGAGAGTGTCTCCTTAATATCTCACAGTTTAATGGCGCCCATACCTCTGTTCAAGTCTGTTCAGGCAACAGCTTGGGAAGGTCTCAGAGGCTGATTCCTTGCTGGCTTAATGCATTTCCTTTGCTTTATTTTAGTTTCTTGCTGTATGCTGTGAAGATACTTATACCAAAGTGTTCGTTTGTAAAGGCGAGTTTGTGGGATCTGGTTCAAGCTGACAGATTGCCTCATTTACTGGAATGAAAAATATTGCATTTCCCAGTTTCAGATTACTTTTTGATAAGATTCTTGTGTTATATACTGCACAACCCAGAACAGACCACTGGTCAACTTAGAAATGTTATGCAGGACTCCCTCTGTTGGAACAAAGGGGCAGTGCCACTTTGCTGATTATTTGTGATTTTATAGATGACAGAAATCATCAATATAAAATGATGCAATGTCAGGAAAACTGGTGTGCAGGTGCTCATCCTATTTTTCCCTGTTTTATTTTCTTCCTCGTAGAGTGCCTGTTGTCTACCATGGAGACCTCTGCTCCGATGGCTACAGAGAAGAAAGAGTGTAAGGCCTCCAGCCTTGATGGAAGCGGCTTCTCTGACCTGACAAAGAAGCAATCTCCGACGACAGTGGCCCGCGGTATGCCATTCCACGTCCTCCCCATATGTGGCACAGAGGCGCCTTGGTTTTTGTGTGACCCCTTAGGCATAGGTGCCCAGCTTCATTGACCAGGGGCGCTGTTTCTTGACGACACACAGCAAGGCCAGCAAACAATGCCAGAGGAAGGATGCACACGGCTGGAACTCACCGTGAATAGGTGGTTAGAAAGAGCATCTTGTCAGCAGTGACTTACAGCACATTGTTGATATGAGCTTTAGTGTGAACCATGTGACCACTGTTGTAGTCACCTGACTACAACAGAGGCAGGCAGAAGTCTAAGCAGGTACCTTACTGCTTATTGATACATAAATACAGATGAGGAGAGAGGTAGTCTCCCCCCTAAAGAATAGCGTAGGCTGAAAAGAATAAAGTATTTCGACTCCCCCCTACCTCACTGTGTTAGTGTGGCCCAAGCTCAGCAACGAAGAGGGAAGCCTTGTCAGAGAAGGCATGATAAAAGTAGGCGATAATGAGTGTGAAAAGCCCACTCTTACCTCCAGACTAAAATAAATTACTTAAAATGGCCGCTGTGGCAGCAGACAACTTGGTCCTTCTGAGGGTGACAAAGATGCTGATCGGAGGCTACTTTTGAAATGTTAATGGGCCTTTTGAAAACGTGGCATTTTTACTGGTTAATGAAGGGTCCGGTGGCCTGTCACGATGCTGCAGTCACGCCTGAAAACGTTCATTAAATGTTAAATGAACGTGTAAGAAGTGGGGCACTTTCAGAAAGACACTGGAGACCCATGCAGAAACCTTATTCGGGTGTTCCTCCAGATTCTGGTTTTGTTTGTAATAGAATAATTAGCAAAATGAGAGGCGGAGGCCTCGTATGGTTTGTTTAGGAATCTCCAGCGATCAGCTTTGCCAAACCACGCTCTCCACTGAGCCGGGCTGTAATTTCACTTTCCCTTAGGATGACAGCCAGGGTCATGTTCTCTTTTGTCTGAGCAAAGAGAAAAACATGGTAAGGATTCAAATAAGCACCAACACGTTTTGCCAGCACCAGACAACGAGCGGTTCATGTAAATCTAGGCCGGGTTTGTGCTTTAATGTATGTTTATGCTGATGTGAGTGAAAAGTAGCGAGGCCTCGCCTTCATCCTGGCACCAGAGCGGGCACTCTGCAGGCACAGAGCGAGAGAGAGAGAGAGAGAGAGAGAGAATGCACGTTTTAACGATGTCAGTGAATGCGTGATGAAAGCCTCGCATAATGAGGCTGCAGGACCTTGTTCTTACCTCCAGAGTATAAAAGTAATAAATAAGTTAAAATGGCCAGTGGAGCAGTGGACGAATACTCCTTCAGAAACTGACAAAGTTCCCGATTGAAGGCTACCTTTGAAATGGTAATGGGGCTTCTGATAATGTGCCCTTTTTACTGCTTGATGGAGGGCTTGGTGGCCTGCCATCATATAGTAATAGTCATTAATTGTTTATTAAAGGAACCACAGAAAATAGAACATTTGTACTCATTCCGGGTTCTTTGCGACGCCCGTTTCAGGAAGACTGTCCTCAGCAGGCATCTGGCATGAGATCATTGTGCTGTCCGTATTCCTGCACGATGACCCATCGCTGCCTGTCATCCTGCCTCGTTTCAGCCGTTAAAGTCATAAAACTGTTTGACTTCAGTTTTTCATGCCCCACTGAGTGACTTTTAAACTTCAAGTTATGAAGACCTGCTTTTCAACACAGGTTTTCAATCTTAACTTTTGGCTTCTTGAAAAGGCAGTTGTCGGTCTATATATTTAATACCTTTATCTCCTTAAATGATCACGTCTAATCTGAGCAGCCATAATGGAATGCTGAGGTCATATATTTCAATACCCTGAGCCTTTGCTTAGACACACGTCTGCTCAGTTCACTAAGCCTGACATCTTCACGAGGGCTTTAGGGACGTTAATTGGAAGTTCAAAGGCCTGCAGACTGGAATCTAGGAGATTATTAGGCGTGGACTACTATTCCCAGATTGGCTCTCCAGCCCTGCTTTGGGCCCCCATGGGGTAAAGTTGATTGTAGGCCTGACTGTGTCCTGCTGTCTAGTTCATGGCATAGAATCTACCAGAATGTGCTCACTAGCAGGACCCGGCCCCTCTGTACGATGAGCAGCGGAACCCAGCAAGAAACACTGAAGGGTAATCGGTTGAAAATGTGACACACTTAAGGAATATCTGAAAGCATGAGCAGGAACCACAGAGAGGGGTCTCTCGGAGCCAGCGATCCGTCTTCCAGATCTTCGGCGCCAGAGGAAGCAGGTTGCCAGGCCGTCCCAGTAGCAGGTCGCTATGCAGGACTTCATTTGTGAGTGTCAATATCGCAACATCTCTGATATTTCAGACAGGAAAAAAAACACACGGGGCCCTTTTCCACGGTGAAGAAGTGGAGCGCCATTATTCACAACTGACACTTCCTGAAAGGAGAGCGTGGGCCAGGCGTCGGGCGCCATCTCGGGGAGCCGCCACTGCGCTGACTAACTACCGAGTCACAGCACGCTGCCACAGCGACGAGAGAAAGCCATCCGTTACCGCCAAGCACTTTACCGTTATTGTTATTTATGCGGACCGGGGGAGGCAGGCGGCTCCATAGACCGGCGGCCGGGGGGTGACGGGGGAGGTAGGTCGGCAAGGGAAAGGTCACGAATCTCAGGGATTCGCTAGGCGGCGTGTTTCCGGAAAGCAGATATACGAGCCCGTTAGCAGCCCTTTACTGCCGCCGCGTGCCACACCGTTGGCCTGCGTCCCCTCTGTTGTGCCCACCCCCCGTCCTCCAGCGGCTATATTAACCCTAACCCCCCTCCTCCTCTTCACGTCCCTGTCCCGTGTTATTTATTTGGAACAATTTCCCTCTCTATCAAAGAACAGGCCTGGCGTGGAGTTTTAATATGTTATTTACACATAAATACAGGCTATTTACGCGGCCAGGCAGGATAGATGGACTGCTGCTCGCCGCCAGCCTCTTATATCAGCGTTTAACAATCTGCGGCGCTAATAGAACCATTTATCACGCGGCGGCGAGGGCGGCGTGCTCGTGCGCCGGCACGCTGGCTGGGCGCATGGTCGGCCCCACTCCCCAGTGGTCTGTGGAAACAGCACGTCTGTAATGAACGTCTGTAAAGGCCGCGGCGCCCGGCCACGACAACAATGCGCCAGTCAATTAAAAGCTGGAGCAGGTGCACCCAACCCCCCCCCCCCCCCACGTTCTCAGGGCGTTATTTCCTTCGGCCTGAAGGAAGTTTCCAACGCAAGCCCATTACGTGGAACCCTAGGTGTAAATGAAGACTGTGAAGCTCTCACCTCCATCCAGCTTGTGCCACACGGCGCAGGCCCGCAACACGGGCCAGACCAGGCTCTGTGCCTGTTAATAAATAAACATAGCTGCCTGTATTGGGCACAGTCTTCCTCAGCCTATAACTGACTCTGTGACTGACTATATGGAGAGACACTCGCAAACTGCCGTTCGCTGAGATCATGAAGGTTTGGGGAGATGGGGAGATGGCTGCTAGATGAGGATGTGCTTGTGTGCGGCTTTTCTCTGGCTCCTCTCCCCCAAGCCCCAAACTAGGCCAGCGGGATGGTGGCTGCTAATGATTTGATTAACTGGGTTTGGTGGCCCCTCACATACATCTTGTTGGTAGTCAGTTTGTTGTGTTCGTGTTTTGGGGGGGGGGTGCGAAGGAGAAATTGATGCTGTGCACTAAGCGCTTCTGCTTCTCCGAGACAAATTTCTGCTGAGTCGGGGGTCCCTGGGGGGAGGGGGAGGGGGGATACTTAGCACCTCTCTGTATAGCCCGGGACCCTGTACCCACACCCAGGGAGCATTGGGGGGGGATTTTACAGAAATGGATTTTTACACAGTTTGCCTCACTTTAGCAATGGGGGGGGGGTAACATCATTGTGGGGGAGGATGCTGAACCCATTACAGAGGAATCTGTTAATTAAAAGGAGGGGCTGTTTGTAATCAGCAATGAATGCGTCAATTAAGTGGAAAGTATTCTGGGAAATAATGGGTATAAATTATGGAAACAAATAGAGAAATATGTAGAGAGCAGTACCGGCCGCCCCATTAGGCCGCGTGGCGTGTCTAATTAGCTGCAGCAGCGTTATAAACACAGTTATTGTGCCTAATTACTGAGCGGTAAGTCAGCAGTTTGACAAACGGGGTGGGGGGAGGGCAACATGCCGTGCCAGCGGCTCTCTAAGAGCAGTGGCTTAGAGATAAGGGCCATCTCATTATCACCGCCACGGTGTCGCCCTGGTGACAGCTACAGATGGGGGTCCCCGACGCGCAGGTCCCCTAGCGGTGTGGAGGGACCTGCTCTGTGGGTCAGACCACTGGCAGAGAAGAATGCCCCCAAAAACGGCCGGTGTTCGGCAGGCCACGGAGGGGGATGGCCACTAATCTTTCTGAGAGGGGAATTCTTCTTCTGGCCCATTGTCGGCAAGGACGGGGGGGGGGGGGTAGGCACTGACTTCACGGGTAAAGCCTGCAGAGACTGACAAGGCAGCGCGCCACAGTGTGAAAAGCTGCACACTCCCACAGCCGCGATGCTATCCGGGTTAA
Organism: Mormyrus lacerda; assembly: GCA_015163995.2. Lineage (NCBI taxonomy): Eukaryota > Metazoa > Chordata > Actinopteri > Osteoglossiformes > Mormyridae > Mormyrus > Mormyrus lacerda. Next base: position 5,243,446 of record JAABNX020000040.1, read on the forward strand.
ATAACTGCGCTCTCCTCTACGTAGCCTGTAGTCAGGCTCACGCATAAAAACACTTGCTTTCGGTAAATGACACTTGCAAGGAGAGCTGTTTGAAATATCCGACCATGTGATACGTGGACTATGAGAACTCAGGCTGGGAAAGCCGAAAAAAAGAGTGGCAGGGACGGGACAAGGACTCCAGATTCCAGGATCTTACCTATATTGAGGCTACGTTCACGGAGACACAGGGGTTTCGACTTGGTTGTGGTCTCCATCACGTCAGTGTGTGTCAATAATGCCCAGCCCGAACGGATATCTGAGACGGCAGAGGGTTACAGGAAGGGCCATCGACCCGGCCCACACCATTCCAGGCATCCACCCGACTGCACGCTGTCTGGGAGCGGTCACCATCCTCAGGCAGGACAGTGATCCTTTCCATCTGTCCCACGCAGAGCCCCAGCGCTCCTGAAAAGCCGTCCAGGTAATGGGACTGGCGCTCGCCATCATTTATCCAGCTTTTATAAACATTCGGCTTGATGGCTCTGCAAGATAGCCCTCCGGTTTTTATCTGAAATTTTACTTCTGGGGAGGCCAGCCGCCTGAAAGGGGCACTGTAGATTAGATGTACTGGGTGAAAGCAGAGCAGCGTCTCTCTTTTTCACCATCTATTAATAGGCAGCTGATTGCAAAGTCAACTGGATGCATTTTTTTCTTAGGACTGGTTCTGTCTACTTTCTGTTTTCTCAGCCTTTAAAGGACCTCCGGCTTTCCGCTTCTAAGTAGTCTGAGGATTTAGACATGTCGTATTTTGCTAACTTTGTATGAAGCACATTCTTTTCAATCATCGAAATGAATAATATCCATTGTATAGAGTTTGCTGCAGAGTTCTATACTATAGTTTTTTGGTTGTTTCTTTAAAACGTGTTTTTTTTTCTGGTCGATAAAATAACAACTTAAACTTATTCAGGATTGAAGTGGCAAGTAATTTACTTTATGTAGCTGAAGACGTTTAGTTTTGATGGTCCTCATGCCAAAACATAATCCAAGCAACATGAAGCTTTGTGTTGTGCAAGTGTAAATTCTGATGCTATTTTCAAATTTCAAATCAGTGCTCATGCTAAGCAAATGCCCCTGATTGTGTCTTTATCTTTGAGGTGACCTCTGTGTAATGATTCCTGACCCTAACCCAACAGAATTTAAAATGCGAATGTACTCACATGTCAGCGTATCTCCCGGCAAGCTGCCCATTCACAGTGTTAGTATTAGGATTTGCGTTTAGGGTTAGGGTTGAACTTTGAGTTGCAGTTAAGGTTGTGGTTTGGGTTAGGTAGAGTGTCAATTTGAAGGGCACGCCGGGTAATGAAGTGGTCAGTATGTTCTGCTCTTTATGTGTAACACTGCCCACGCCTCTTTTGCATCAAGTCAGCCAACAGGTCCCCTCCTGAGATCCAGCTGACCAACAGATCCCTTCCTGAGACCAAGCTGGCTAGCAGGTCCCCTCCTGAGATTGATCTAGTCAGCATGTCTCCTTCTAAGATCTAGTCAGCCAGCAGGTCCCTTCCTGAGATCCAGCCGGCCAGTAGGTCCCCACACAGCCCAGAGTCCTTCTTGGATAGCTGAGGATGCAAGTGGCCACCCCCGACAGGAAGCAGGGAAAAGGCTTGCATGTTTAATTGACGAAAGAGACAGCAGAAGAGCAAGCACAGGACTGGAGGGGGCTAGACACCACATACCCTGGAGTGCCATATTAGATATACCTGCCAGGTGTCTGTACCTTTAATAGTACAGAGAAGTATGTAAACAGAGGACTCCAGAGGGCTTTTTGTGGTATAGCCGGACAGTCCTTACCTCAGTGACAGGTCTAACAGCTCCCTGAGCTCTAGGGTTGCTACCCGTCCTTTATAATGATCGTGCTGCATTGAAAACTCCTGTATTATATGGGACAATCCCATATTATAAGGGCTGGGTGGCAACCATAGGTAGCTCTGAGTTTGGCTCACATTGATGTCTACAAGCCAGGGGGAGTCGCATAACTCTACGGAAGTGCTGGGTGAGCGATTCTTCCCGTTAAAGTACTTTGTGTTTGATTGCTGGCCTTGGAGAGTTTGACGGGATATCGATTAACCAGATGCCACAATTGTACCCCTGGGACACTGTTTGCTGGTAATTATGGATCTAACGTGGTATTAGTCACATGGTCCATCCAACAGCATTTGTCCTCAGCAGTTGATGTGATCGTGGCACAGCTGGGAGGTCGCAGTGCGGCCTATAGGCTGAACAGGGTGGGGCGGGGCCTCACATCAGGTACCAGAGAGCTACACATTGTGATGAATCAATAGAAGAAAGAACTGCTAATTAGCAGTGTCTAATTAGCATATGGATGCATTCGGACTGGCCAATCAGGCAGGCCCCGGGCAGGCTTGGTATTTTCTCACAGACTTTATGCAGGCGTACCCCTCAGGCGACGTGTGCTCAGCGCAGAAGAGGAGGTCCTGACCCTGGCGCTCCGTGTTGAGAATGGCTCCGGCAGGCTGTAGTAAACTGTCCGACCAGCAAAATAATCAGCGGGGGTTTACAGTGAAACAACTTGACCCTGTGATAACAAATAGAGGAAGAATATTGCTACTAGTGGTAGATAAACAGTCTGGCTAAATTTAGCCCTCGGATGGCTTTGCAGAATGGAACAGGGTCTCTCTTGGTACATGTGATGCTAAAAACTTTCATGAAATGGGAAAGAGCTTAGGGTCCACAATTCAGTCCTGTGGTGAAGAACCCTAAGGTGCACCTTGGTCACAGAACTGCTAGAGGCCGAGATTTAGTCAGAAACAAGAGCAGCCCCAAAGGCACCGAGAATCGGGATTGAATTAAAGTCACTGAGAATCGGGAATGAGTTAATGTGAGTAAGAATCAGGAGTGAGTTAAAATCACTGAGAATCGGGAATGAGTTAATGTGAATAAGAATCAGGAGTGAGTTAAAATCACTGAGAATCGGGAATGAGTTAATGTGAATAAGAATCAGGAGTGAGTTAAAGTCAGAAAGAATCGGGAATGAGTTAAGGTCAGTCAAAGTCAGGAATGAGTTAAGGTCGGTGAGAATCTGGAGTGAGAATCTGGGCATCGCAAAATCATGCTGTCTTCTGATTCTGAGACAGCGAGTGATATTACAAGGGTTTGCGGTCTTGTTTCCTATTTAACTCGTCCACTAATCATGTTCTTCCCCAGGACAAACAAAAGCACTTGTTAGTTTACGGCGTGATGTGTGGTTTGGCGGTATCGATTGGTGAAAAGTGACACAACACATCCTTTGGGTCTGCCTGGGTCTGGTGTGATGCACTTGGGTTTGCAAAGTGCTGTAGCTCTTCATGCCCATGTCCCCGACCCTCGGTCTCCCTCCTCCCTGCTTTTATTTGGTACCTTGTGTGTGGCCCACCAGCGGTTTCTGAGACGATGCCAGAAATTAATTTCTCTTTCAGGAAATTCCAAAATGGAGGCGTGTTCCAAAAACATAGGATAGGAGCCTGGTTTGTGAGATACCATCCACGATCCCCATGACACAGTAACCATTACCCAGGCTATGAGCCCATGGTGTCAGTCCCCAAAGAACACAGCTAGAACAGAAAAAATACACGCACAAGTGAATTAGCATTGTCAAATTTTTTAAAAATCACATCGACACACATTTGTACCTGTCAACATCCCAGTTCCCTTGGGGGCCTTTAGATGCCTGTAGCATGCCTGTGAACTATTTTGGTATGTAGAACAATTGGTGGAGTGAGCTGGTTCCAGTTAAGGTATTTAATTTTCCCAAAAAAAGAGTATGGGGGTAGGCACCCAGTGATGTGGGATGGAGCCTGAGGGATCAGCCAGTAGGCCCATCCGCCGCCCAGGTAATTTGTCATAAGCCAACTATGTGCATGCATGTCTGGCCTCAGCTTCAAAGATCTGAGGGCCCGTCCATCTGCAGCATATATGAAAAACATTATCTTATCTGTGGGTCAGGATGAACCTGGATGCACGTTGGTTATAGCATGTCGGGGCTTGAAGCTATGTGACTATCACCATCGCATGGGGGCTGACATGCTCGAAGCACACTCACTGTCCTCTGTTTGTACCTACAATGCAACTGAACACTCATATCCTCTGTAGGCTGACAGTTTCTGGCATTAACCCCCCC
>JAABNX020000040.1:5247661-5258391 GCA_015163995.2 Mormyrus lacerda
TGAACAGAGGATTTCTGCAAAAGCTGAGATTCCCATGACATGAAAGGGTTTCTTAACATTAGTGCTGGCCTGAAAAACAGAGACTCCCTAAGCAGTATTGCAATAAACTCTTGTTCGTCTTAATTGAAAGATTTTTTTTTGTGATGAGCTAAAGCCCCCCTGTATTTTTTTGGGGAATTGTCTCTGGAGCCAATACTCTGCATGAAGGCGGTTTTCCAAAACGAGTCTCTCTCAGTGCTGTGGGTGGGAGACACCCATCCAGCCAAGGAAAGGGGGGGCGCCGCCTTTCTCCTAAATCAGTCCTGTGCAGTGCTACCGCAGGACAGTTAAAGCACTGATGCAGCACTGCATCTCCGTGACGGTGCGCAGGCAAGCACTGGGCAGGCCTAACTGTCAGCCAGGGAGACTCTCTGTTTTAAGCTCTCAGTCGGTCTGGCGCAAGCGTTTATTTTCCTTTGTCTTCTTGCATTAAACAGTCCCTGTAGCTTTAGTGATGTTTATGTTTATGTTTATAGGCCTGTTAGCATGCAAGTCCTCGGGGGGGCCTTACACTGAGCTCTGGGACAGGCTGCAGGAAGGGGACACCCCCACGTGCTGCATTTCTGTGGTCCTCTGAAGCACAGCGGGGATATTTGTGCATTTATTAGGGTTTGAGGGAATTTGGGCTGCAGCCAATTAGTGCTACGCTCCAGGTGATGCCTCCTGTCGTCACCCCACCCCAGAGACATCGAGGCGTCTGGGCCTGGAGAGTGTGCCCCCCCACCTCCTCCTTCTACAGATGGGAACAGAATAAGCCCAGAACCACCATGTGTCATGTCTGCTTCAGTGTCCCACACTCACTGCAGGAAGGGGGCGCTGTCAGCACCGCCTAACTGGTGCTCAAAACAAGGCATTCAGAACCTTTCAGGAAGGAGGGAAGAGATTGAGAAAAGCTGATAGATGGGTGCCATTTGACCAGGATTTCAGATGCAGGTGGTCGGATGGTGATTTTAGCATGGTGGCTGTAGCCAGGAGGCGAGAAGCTGGCAGCAGGGCTGTTTTCTTCTCCCAGTGTAGAATCGTGAGATCGGATCTCATCTCTCTCGGTACCACAGTTGTGGGACAGGAGCCCTGCCTTTAATGACACATCACGAGAAGCAGACATGAAAACACACGTCAGTCGTCCCTCTTTCATCTCAAATTCTGCTGTGATCAGCTCCACGGCGCGCCTGCCCAGATGTAACACGTGTCGAATGACTCGGCCGGTCCAGAGGAGGGAAAACAATGACTCTGTGAAATACTAGCCTCCCCCACTGGGCAGTTCCAGCTGGCACAGAGAAGGCGTAAGGAATCGCTTCCTACAGGCCACTCCAGCCTCTCGTAAAAGACAGGAACGAGAATGCAAAATAAGTAGAAAAAAACATACCAGTACTAAGAGAGGCAGTGCATGAACTGAGAGGCCAGTCTCCAGACTCTTTTCTGGACCCCTAAATCTATTTAATGCCCTACACCTCTGTTGTCCATCATCATGACATATGATTTTCCAAAGAATTTTCTATTGGGTAATAGCGGTGCAAAGCCTCTCCCATGGGCGTTAACGTCAAATCGTAAGAGGAAGGCAGATGTAGTGTTGCGATTTTTCTTCCCTTATATATGCATTACATGAACAAATGAGTGATTACAGGACGCCCTGATATCTGAGTAAACAAGGCCGCATTGGACGTTCATCACGTCCTGCCGTGTGATGAGAAGGACCTCGAGCCCTTTTGCGGGACGTCCCTGGATCTGTGCCTTAGGTCTTCCGGTTCCAGTCTTGTAAGGTCTGGAAATGCGGGTCTGTCACGGCTAGAAGAATGGCCTGCTGTTGCCACAGGTGTGCTATGTCGCCACCACAGGAAACACACTCCATGTTCAGGTTAAATAGGGCCTCACATGACTCCTGGTTTCAGCCAAGAGAGTCACCTGAATATACATGCACACAGACAGCGCTATTGCTCCAGAGCTATTACTGAAACCCCAGTCTGACAGAGAAAATAACAGCAATAACATGGCATCTTGCTTGATGTATGTCCTGTAACTATGAAAACTGCCTTAATGATGAGTCATTGCAAATTGCCAGGTTGTAACATTTCTGTCCAAGGATTCTTGGATTCCATATGAGTCACTCTGACTCTTTTTATGTTAGCCTGTTGCATGTCACCAGTCGTCAAACTGACACAGCTGGTCTGAAAATGCTGCTGCACTCTCCATTTAATGGGCCTCCCTACGTTTGATTTGGGAAGTCACGGAAACAGAAAGAATATAAACTTTTCTTGTTTGTCATGGTATGCAACCTGGGAATATTCCAGAATGGAGCTTCTAGCACAGCCCAGTCCCTCACCCTGCCCAAGGTTGTTCTTTGCACTCACGTAGGTTCGAGTGAAGCAGATGGCACGCCCCTGTCAAACCTCTTCTTACACTTTTCTGTGTGACGGCAGGATGGCACTCGCGTCTTACAGTACGCACTGCACCCCAGCTGTTTGCACTCACAGGTCACATCCACACCTCCACCCTCAGCTCTGCCGTCACGCTCGCTTCTCAGCAAGGATCCTGGAAAGCGTCTTCATCAGGGAGGAACGCAGTTCTGACATGTCCTCCACTGCAAATGAGCTGACGCCGTAGACCCAACTGGGAGGATCAGATTGCTGCCCCCCTCCCCCAGTCACTGTTAGGCAGACAGCAGGCCGGCCCTTGAAAGGGCCCCTTTGTGCTCTGACATGTACCCCCCCACACACACAGACACACTGCTCAAAGCTGCAGATTTAGCAAAAGATCTACCGTGAGAAGACTTTAGCACAAATTCATGGAGAGGCTCCATGCCGGTGCAAGCAAGGCACCCCTTTTCTCAAAGGTCCAAGCTTGGCCTGAAATGGAGCTCTTGGCATGGAGAAACGCTCAGGTCTGTGACATATGGTGCCCGCTAGTAATGGAGGAATTTGGGCTCCTCCTCTCCGCATCTGCAGCACACGTGTAACTTCATCAAGGCCATGGCCATTGTTTAACTTTCTTTGAGGTCTGGGGGGAAAAATCTTTTTAATCAGCCCCTTAAAAGTTAATTGCAAGTCACGGCAGTGGACTCTAAAATTATCCTTAGCTGCCCAATATAATGTTAAGGCTGAGGTTTATTTTTCCGCCTAAACAGACGCTTTATTTTGGTTCATTTCAGGCAGCATAGCAGTGAATCGACCTGTTTTTAGTGGTGTGTGATGTGTGCGTGTTGCCGGTGCTTCTCCAGTTCACACAACCTCCATCTTTAGCTCTCGGTGACTCATTAACCTCACAGGCAGTTCTGTGTGGGACAAGGGCTCCTGGACAGAAGGTGAAACCATGGTGACAGTGACGCAGAGCACTCACCCTGAGCAGTTAATGGACCAGCTATCACGCACGGGCAGTTCAACTGACCATCTCAATATAATCAGTAAGTACAACTTTGACAAGGACGCGGTCAGGAAGTTTACGTACTTCCTGTTTAAGCTGCTGCTCAGTCATGGATGACGGTTGTCCTGGCTCACTATTGGCTCAGAGCAACCACGCTGCAACCAATCTCTGGGAAATGGGGCCATGTGGAAGTCCTCCACCTCCTCAGCAGAGCCTCATGTTTTGGGCTCCTGTATCGTGGCAGAGGGGCCTACATTTCCTTTGGGCCTCTGTAATCACCCACAGCTTGCCAGTGGTAACTGGGGGCCTCTGCCCAGCAAGCCAGCTTTGGTTACAAGCGCACGGGTCCGGGGGCCTGTGTTTTGTTTCTAAATTGGAAAGCCTAAACTCTCCCCGTTGGGAAGCCCTGAGATTCTGAATTGAGATTCAGTTACCCTTCGATCTGTCTTCGCCACGAGAGCGATTTCACCCTGCTGCTCTCCCCCATCACCAGCTCAAAATACCCCAGTCATCCTGGCTTCTGTCGCCATGGCTCGTGGCTGGATATGTCCAAACTAACCGCATACAGAACTGGACGAAAACGACCAACCCATGAAGAGGAACACTGGCAGGACAGAGATGCCTATCTCTGGATCCCCTTTGTGCTTTCTTTTCTCTTCGAGCTTTTGACATAAACGATCTAATTACTAAATTAAGGTGTCGAATGTGACGTCTGCCTCTATTGTATGGTAATAACCCCCCAATTAAGCGAGACAGCAGCTATTATATGGCTGTTTCTCACTGTCAGTTCCTGCCTATTCTCGTGGGACACTACTCAGCCATGCTTTTAGCTGTTTGCTTCATCAAGTCAGTGGTCATTCTCTTCTTTGTTCATTTCTGTCCTAGCTATCAGTATCGGCTACCCCCAGTAACTGGAAGATGGTCTTCGTAAAAAGTCTGACATTTTTTACACACTTGCCAGAATAAAATAGACTGATATTTAATGCTTTTCACTGTGCTGAACTTCCTTAGTGATGTAGTCTTAGATGGTCATATTCGGCATCAGCCATGACATGAAAAGCCTTGTTCTGCTGAGAGATCCATTGAAGGACCATGCTGAACACCCGGCTTGGGTAATATTTTCCTTCCTCCTGATCAGGCTTTTGTCCTTGCTCACTTTCATATTCAGCTGCTACGGAGCTAGTATGAGGAAGTGCTCTGGAGCCACTCTGCTGCTTTGGGGAGAGGGGGTGCAGGAGGGTAAGTTGGGACTTTGTCCTGCTATGTTGACCAATGTTTCTATGATGTTTGCTAAGGACACTTTGAGTAATGCGGGAGCAGTAGAGATGCTGGGTTCTATGAAGACTTTGTGTGGGACACACCGAGAAAAAGAGTCCTCAGATATGGACCATGATTTGTATTCCTTAGGACACTTTACCTCAAACCTTTTCGTTGTCTCTCGGAAGATGCACGGACCTTTTTGGTGCCCATTGCTACAACTATAGATCTTTCTGTCCCCTCATTGGTACCCATGCAGACCTTTCTATCGGCCCTTAGTACATGCCTGGACCATTCCACTTTCCCCAGTACATACTCGGACCTTTCCATCACCCATTGGAACACACTTAGGCCATTCTGTCCTTTCACTGTACACTCTCATACGTCTTACCTCAGTAAATGCACAGACCTTTGTATCGACTCTCAGTACATGCTTGGATCTTTCTGTCAGCCCTCGGTACACGCTCAGACCTTTCTACACCCACTTGGTACAAACCATGGCCATTTTGTCCCCTTGTTGGTAAACACTCTGACCTTTCTGTTGGCTCTCGGTACACGCTCAGACCTTATCGCTGGCCCTTGGTACATGCACTGACCTTTCTGTCCTCCCTCAGTACACACTTGGGCCTTTCTGTCAGCTCTTGGTACATGCTCTGATCTTTCCGTCCCTCTTCAGTACATGCTATGACTGTTCTGTCTCCCCTCGGTACACACTCAAACCTTTCCACCCCCCATGGTACCCTCTGGTACACGGTCGGACCTTTCCAAACCTCCTCCGCGGTATATGCTTGAACCTTTCTGCCTCTCCTTGGTACATACTCAGCACTTTTCCTCCCCTCCTCGGTACACGCTGGGACCTTCATGTCACCCCTTGGTACATGCTCAGACCTTCCTGCCCCCCCTCAGTCCACACTCAGACCTTTCAGTCAGCCCTGGGTAGATGCTTGAACTTTTCTGTCAGCCCCCAGTACATGCTCAAACCTAATCACCAGCCCTTGGTACATGCTAGGACCATTCCATCCCCCCTCGGTACACGCTTGGACCTTTCTGCCTCCCCTTGGTACATACACAGCACTTTTCTTCCCCTCCTCGGTACACGCTGGAACCTTCATGTCACCCCTTGGTACATGCTCAGACCTTCCTGCCCCCCCTCAGTTCACACTCAGACCTTTCAGTCAGCCCTGGCTAGATGCTTGAACTTTTCTGTCAGCCCGCAGTACATGCTCAAACCTAATCACCAGCCCTTGGTACATGCTCAGACCTTTCCTCCCCTGCCTTTCTGTCCCCCCTTGATACATGCTCAGATCATTATGCCCCCCTTCTGTGCACACTCAGACCATTTAGTCAGCCCTAAATACATGCTCGGACCATTCCATCACCCGTCAATCCTTTCTCTGCATGTCCCACGCAAGCCTGTAGGGTATGCGCGGGTCCCTTTTTTTCCCTTACATACTTGTCTTGTAGCCAAGAAACATTTGAGCTGTTTTCTTCCTCAAAATGCACTAAACAGACCCTGGCTTTTGCATGGTGGCGGGGTGGGGGGGGGGGCAGCTACACAAACATGAGACTTGTATAATCTGTGTTATTCTTCTCTGATGTGATGGCACCACCCAAAATAGATGTTAGATAATGTTTTTCAGACAGATATTTTCAGCTTCTCACATGAGCTTGGAAACACAATAATACTACGATAATAAATGTGAAGTACATTAATCCTTCATTAGACTCTCTACCCTGTTACTCAGGCGTATTACTGAACAGTTACATTCAGAACACCCAGCTGTTTCCTGAACAGTGAATTTTTATTGGATGAGCCATCAGGTCTAACGTCAACCTGTTGCATCTAGGCACTCTAAGGCACAGCCCCTGGGGTGACAGAGCTCCCTCGGAAACCACACGAGGAACAGTAGAACTGATGAATAAATGCACCGACTTTTCACCCTGTTCAGAATGCTGCGATACCATTGGCTTCTTCCCCTTTCATACGGCAGTGACATATTTCACTGGAAAAGTGTGTCTGCCTGAGCAAAGAGATATGCATTATGCTATATGTTTGTGATTACAATCATTTTGTGCTATGTTATAACATCAGCACAGCTTTAAGGCTAGATAACCATCCCCAAGCTCCTTCCACAGACATAGGTGTTGAGCTCCATTAGGTCTGGATGATTCCAAAGAAACTCTTTGAATCAGATTTTGAATCCAGGGAGTAGAGAATAGCTGGCATTTATAGGGAATGTCATCATCATATTTTCCCTACAGTGAATGTGAGATGTGGGTGGCTTAGGGGGGAGAAATGGAGTGGCCAGGAGCAGCCCACCCTCCCCCAGGTCTCTCCATCAGTGCTGGGGAGCCAGGGCCTTGTAGTCATGGATACGTGTATAAACAGTCATCCACAGGCAACAGGAGCGTCTGGGTCTAGCTCTGTGTGGAGCTCGGTGAGCCATGTGTTCTGCTGGGTGAAGGTGCGTCGTGTCACTGCCTTCACTGCAGGCTCAAAACACTGGACAGTGGTGTCATGACACCTCAGTGGAAGTCTCCAGGTCTGTGAGGTCTGTGAGGCCGCAGCTCATTGGCTCATGCAGGCCAGGAGGTCGCCAAGGCCGAGGGTGTGCCCCTTCGGCATCTGGGCCACGAACTCGTTCATTTAAGCCTCGATGTGCATTTGCCCGGCAGCCAGCTGGAGTTTGTCTAGTAATTCATGCCATTGTTTACTTTGTGTGCGCCCCGCTGCCCCGCCTGGGGCCATGTAGAAATCCCTCTCTGCCGACCGCCTCTGTTTATTTTATTTTCACCCGAAATGGTGTTTTTTGGGGGGGGTTGCTCCTCGCTCTTTGATTTGATGGTCACCCCCACAAGCTCCTGCCATTACCTGCTGTGTGTTAAGCTCTTTTCTCTGCCTTTGCACTCTCTCCACTATCTCAGCCTGTCATTTCCTTGGAGTGCAGCGGCCGACAGGAGGCCCTGCCTCCCGCTTTGTTGTCCTTCGAGTGTTTGACTTGTTTAGAGACTCGTGGTCACCTGCTCGCTTTGGGTTCAGTGTTTACAAAAGCCGGAGATGATGGGTCAGAAAGATCCAGTGTATCTTACAGCACCCCTTAGATGTTTCTCTGGTAATGCCATCAGTTTGCCCTGGTGTTACTCTCTGAGTCAAAGCTTTAATCGTTAAAGTAGCTTACCAATATGTCTGGTCATCAGGATCCCTCACAACCCATTTAAAGGAAACACCTCAACCCATGAGATGCTCTTCTTCTGTGATCACTCTGCTGGTCTGCTGCGGATCCTTTATTGCTTTTTAATTTGATTGAATAGCTCTGCTCTCTCACTAGCTTCTTGACATGTTTGTAACCTTTAACTCTGATGCTAACTAACACTGACTACTAGTTCCTTACCGGAAGCTTGGCCTAGCTGCATTGACTGCCTAGTTGGCTCCTTCTGTATGCTTGTGATGAACTGTCTGCCTCGCTTGAACGCCACGAGGTGCCATTTGCGGCCCATTCAGACAAGTGCAAGGCAGGAATTCCAAGATGGCAGCATAACTTTATGCCCACTGCAAAGGCAGCCGGGGCACCCCAGTTGAGCCACTTTTCATCCTGCCCTAGTTCTGCAATACTGGATGCAATGTATGAACCGAGGGCCGCGTCTGAGCCTTCCTGTCCACTCTGCCAGGTACCAAGGACCAGCCCAGTGTGATGGCTTTGAGGGGTTCAGTGGAGCCCCATAACAAACATTACTGTGTGATAGTACTGCTTAATAATACTGCTTAATACTCACAGTATACTCTCTCACACGTCATCTGTAACATTATAGACTCTTTCAGCTCTGTGAAAGCCAGGAAGATGCTTTTGTGCCGGGGGTGGGTTTTATGTCAGTTAGGGTGCGACGGTCAAAGGTCAGATGAGGCAGACGTGGAAACAGCGCATAGAGCCAGTCCTGCTGAAAGCAGGGACTTTCCCATCGTAAATCCACCCAGGCGAACAGAGTTTTTGGGACCCGGAGGATAATCGGAGCTGCAGGGGCCATCTTGGGAAGGCTCCTGATTCAGGAGGTCACAGGATGTAACTGTTAAGTGGAGGCGGTGGAGAATTCAGGGAGCAGAGGAGTTCTCCATGTTTGGAAAGAGATCTCAGAGTAATGGTTGAGTCGGGTATTGGAAGCAACGTCATGGGGCATCTGGTTTCTATCACTGCCCAGTCCCAGAGCATGCGGGGCGCTGGGCCTGCGAGGCCCCCACAAAAGGGTCACGGGACATCACTACAAAGGAAGCTACGCCACCGTTTCTCAGGAGCCATGACAGAAGAGGCTGATTTCCTGATGGCTGTGGCCAAGGGCTTTGAAAGCACCGACCTAAGAGGGTCTGGTCGTCATGGGGCTGGCAAATGGGCCTGCCTCTTCCTTGTGGGCAGGGGGGTAGAACGTGGCAATGAGAGCACAGCTTTGAGCAGGAGGCCAAGGCCGCCCTTCGTATTCACCTGTTGATTTGACTTACTGCTGAATTATTTCTGATCTTGGGTCCCAGCCCCTGATACACTACAGGGACATGCGGCTGGTTCCTCATTCTGCCCCTGCGTTTCTGCAGCACCGACTCGCCACCACTCGGCGTTCTTGCAGGAAGTGGCAAAGCTGTGTGCTCGGTGAGCTGGTGTCCTTCAGCGACAGGCGGGGCTAGCTGCCCCCGCCGAGGTGTGACGGGATGATGTATATGCGGGAGCCAGACATAGAGACGGCGGCACCCAGCGGTGCTTTAAACGCACTGTATCTTAATTATCGCTCTCGTTTGCTGAGCTGCATCTCCAGCTAGGGTCTACTTGATAGGCCACCTTTTATCATCGGCCAGCCTTAAAGATAATAAACTTTTTGTTTAAGGTAATTACTTAACGTCGAGAAACCCATGTGCTAAGCAGCGCTATTATACGAGCGGGCAATAAATCACCACGGCCAGGTGGGTGATTACACCGAAGCACAATCAGTCTTGGGGACCCTCGTTGCCTTAAGTAGCCAAATTACCCAAACAGCATGCTAACATCCAGCCGCTTGTCACACGTGGAGGAGGCTGGCAGACCTGCACCCTGCTCTTCCTCACTGGCCGTCTGTCACGCACCCGACCTCCGGTACCCAGTTCAGCAAAATGATCCATTAGGGTTATTAGCAGGTGGCCCCCAGCCTGGCTGCTCAGTGCTGATAAGGCGTGGAGAACCTTCAGTGAAGTGGACCCAGTACCAGGGCCAGCTGGCCTAAAGTCCAGGAGACACATAGAAAGAGAGGTGGGACTGCGATGGACAGAGAGAGAGATAGACAAGACAATAATTGATAGAGATAAAGATGGGACTGTGATGGAGAGAGAGAAATGTGTCTGATGGAAAGAGAAAGAGGCAACACTGTGATAGAAACAGAGATGGGACTGTGATGGATAGAGTGGAAGAGTGAGATGGGACTGTGATGGACAGAGAGAGATAGGAATGTGATGGACGGAGAGAATGAGTGAAATGGGACTGATGGACAGAGAGATGGGACTGTGATGGACAAACAGAGATGGGACTGTGATGGACAGAAAGAGATAGGAATGTGATAGATAGAGAGAAAAAATGATATGGGACTGTGATGGAGAGAGATGGGACTGATGAGAGATAGATGGAAGTGATGGACAGAGAGAGACAGGACTGTGATGGACAGAGAGAGACGGGGCTGTGATGGACAGATAGAGATGGGACTATGATGGGCAGAGAGGGAGAAAGAGGACTGTGATGGACAGAGAGAAACGGGACTGTGGTGGACAGAGAGAGACGGGACTGTGATGGACAGAGAGAGACGGGACTGTGATGGACAGAGAGAGACAGGACTGTTATGGACAGAGAGAGACGGGACTGTGATGGACAGAGAGAGATGGGACTATGATGGGCAGAGAGGGAGAAAGAGGACTGTGATGGACAGAGAGAGACGGGACTGTGATGGACAGAGAGAGATGGGACTATGATGGGCAGAGAGGGAGAAAGAGGACTATGATGGACAGAGAGAATGTTTTTTAAATGTTATTTTGTGGTCAAAACCACACTGATTGACATCTGGGGTATAGCTCT
>JAABNX020000040.1:5262459-5280274 GCA_015163995.2 Mormyrus lacerda
GGGGGGGGGGGGGGGGGGGGGGGGGGGGGGTGCAGGGCTGATGCTCGTAAGAGGAAAAATCTTAATGAGAAGCAAACGTCTTAAAAAAACTTTGGGGATGCTTAGAGTTCACTTCACACGGCGATTACATGAGGCTGCACTGTACTAATGATCCGCAGAGCTTTCCCGTAATCTGGACAATTAAAGGCGGCTTGTTACCTCTAATAAGAAGCCCAGTGCCAAGAATTCTTTTTATTACAGGAAGATGTTGATTTTTGCAGTTCTTCTTCTACAAATAAAAAGTAAGACCAAAAGCTTTGGGGCTCCGCTTTCATATTCTTGTGGCCCCTAAATGTGCGAGCCCCGCATCACAGGCCAAAGCTTCAATTATGACATCATAAAAGAGCTAAGAATGAAATGCGGCGGGACCTGAATGGGTCAGGCACAGCGGCTGCCTTCAGTGGGGTGGGTGGAGTCGGGATGGCTGCGAGTTACGGTTAACGATTAACACTCGCTGGTAATAAACACAGTCCCCAGCACGGGACACGCGGGTAAGAAGGCGGAGGTGGCAGCGTTCTGGTCTTTGTTTACGGAGCGCTTCCCTCACAGGGCCTGGCACCGCAGAGACACTCCAGCCTGGAAAGAGGGTTCTCGCAAAGCTGTCAACTCGCGTTTGCGCCGGTGCCGCGGCCTGGCCCCGTACCGCCTGTCCTCGCCATGGTTCAAAGGCAGCCTAGCTGCAGGTCTTTGTCAGAGGCCCAGTTGGAGATCTTTTATGTTGGAGATGTAGGATTTCTTGGGATGACTTTGATTATTTATTTATTCCACTTGGCTTCTGTGATAGAGCCAATATTCTGCACAAAACTGCCCAGCTTGCCTCAGAAATCTGTGTTTTATTGTGTTGTGCTTCCTCTTTTGAAGTATCTCTCTCCCTCTGTCTCCCTCTCTCATCCCTTCATCTTCTACTCTTCCTCTTCTCCACCTGTCTGTTCGCAGCCTCCCATCCCGTGTTCCCGACCTTCCACACTCCCATTCCGATCGACATGCGGCACCACGAGGGCAGGTATTACTACGAGCCACATGCCCTGACCGCCATGCACGGGTAAGTGTACCGTCCCACACGGATCCCTCTGAAGCCGCCTGCCGCTCTACATACCGTTCATGCAGCCTGAAATGGCACAGAGCTCGCCGTAACCGACCCGTACGGCTCATTTCCTGTACCAAGGAAAGCTAAAGGATCCGTGTTTTAATCTGTCATTGGTTCCTTCTTGTGGAATCGGACACGGTCGCATATAAAGTAAAGGCGATATGTTTCTGCATGGAGGGCGGGGAGGCTCTGGATACAGGTCAAGGTGGTTCCGGCTTGTGCTACAGGAACCTGGCCAGACTGGGTCATGACTGGGTTGTACACCCATCTTCAGAGGAAGCGGATAATTCTGCTTCATTAGCGCCCCCCCCGCCCCTCCCCATGCTCAGAGGGGGAAACCTGGACAGCGGACCCAAACGTCAGCTGCCAGAAGCGGAGGTGAAGGACAGCCGGCTTTAATATCCGTGACGAGAGCCACCGTGTTTCCCCCCAAACCTCCTGCGTGTTGGCAGTCTGCTGCAGGGCTAGCCCTGCGATTCGCTATGCAGCAAACAGGGGGGGGGGGCACGTATCCTCTTCCCATTAGTACCGATTTACAGAAAAATCTGTTATGTTTATGCTGAACTGGGACGGCTAGCTCTGTCGCCCTAAAACAGTCATCTTAATGCCCGTCACAGTTGGCACGGAAGGGAAAAGCGCCCCCCCGGAAAGATTTTGCGTGGTGGTAAAGAACCTTCCAGTCTGGTACATCTTGGTACCTGACTGGTGTTCTCCCATCTGTTAATGCTTTTTTCAGTATGTCCGGACAGTCTGGATGCCTCTTAGGTCTTACCGCTCAGGCGAGATACATGCTTTGTCGTCTGAATGACTCGACACTGAGTCCACCCCACAGCCCTGAACCTGCCCCATCAAACTCATGTTATTTCAAAACAGAAAGGGGGGGGGATCTGAGGGATTGTGGAAATTGTGCCGTTACATTAAATTCATAGATTTGATGGTGATCCATTCTGGGAGCAGTGCAGAAGCCGGCACATTTATCACCGGCTGAGGAAAGTAAGGAAAAAATCCTGTCTCTGTACCTGGCCACCTTGATTAATGTGATTTGAACTTGACAGTGGACCCCTAATTCATCAAGACCTTGATCTAGCTGTCTTTTGCTCTGCCTGTGCCAAATTCACCTAATTACACGAGCATTGCACAGCGAATTAAGTGGGGTGTCATTGGCGGCAAGCCGCAGCGGTTTATTATCTGCGCGTGGCGGCGTGTCAAAGGTCACCGCGTTGATTGCCTAACATGACATCCTGCCGCTGTCCCCTTTATCATTGTTTGCATATAGCATAATGAGGGCGCTGCTTATTTTGTCAAAGCCGTCTGGAAGGCAGTGGCGTACCGCGCCTCCCTCACTATGCCTCCGAGGGGGGGGGAGGGGGATTGGGGCACTGGGCTACGCGTGCAGCCACCCAAGCCGCTGCTCTCAGGGTGCCCCACCCCTCATTATTACACAGATATCAGGGTATATGGGGCTAGAACAGTTACACCTGCTAAAGTACACCTCTCCATGTACTCCAGGTACGCGTCTTTGGACATGATTTCTCCGTCATTTAATTTGCGCATAATTGGAACGATGTCAGGGACGCCGCTAACAGGGACACGCAAGCCCCAGGAAGCCAGGGGGCGCTTGGTTCCTGCCTTGCTCTTGTTTTTCTGATATTTCGGGGGGCAGCGCATCCCGAACGCCGTGTTTCCCAGCAGCCACCACCCACGGGCCAAGATGCCTTGATTGGGCCCATTGATTTCCCCAAACTGTGGCTTCTGCCACTGGAGATGTGAGCCAGCCGAGCCAGACAAAGGCTGCATTCTCTAGCCGGGCCTTCAGACGATATGCGCCGCTCAATCGCTCGCTTGTTCACCCGCCGGTACAGAGGATGTTGGGGATCTCCAGCCGTACCTTCAGGGGGCAGTTACCCTGCTTCCCCCATACCTTTCTCGGAGGGGCTCGGACCACAGGCATACCCTAAATACTGTTGCCTGTGAAAAGTAGAACACAGAATCTTCCCAGAAAACAGAACCATCTTCGATCCAGTGTTTACCTTCACCTGCCTATGTACCCAGGCATGACATAGTGGAAACGAGTGACCTACATGATTTTTATTTTATTTCAGTTGTTTACATATGCTAAGCAGCACAGGAAACATTCTACGAAACCTTAATCAGCACTCTGACCTGACTAGCAGAAGCTAACCAGCACTGTAATCTGATCAGCAGAGGTTAAATAGCACTACTAGCAGACTACCAGAAATGACCCAGCACTGCGACTAAGATGGTTAGAAGCAGCTCTGGACAGGTCACTCCACTCCATGTAGCTCAATTGGCCAGGTGAAGCAGTGAGGTATTGGGAGAACCATGCCCCCCCCGCCCCCCTGAACTTGGGAGGTTCTAAGATACTAAGATGACTCAGGGGCCCAATGCTCCCCCCAGCTGCTGGGCCCCTGGAAGCATCCTGCTTTTCTTTATTTAAAGATGGGTCCTTCCCCTAGACTCCATAGATTATTATTCTATGGAGGCTGGTGAATTGGTGCGGCCAGTGAGACTGCGTCCACTAGCTCGTGGCACCGGTCCCATCTCAGTGGGAGGTTCATGTTGAGCCCATAGCAGATACTGTGATTTGTCTCAATCAGAGCCGTGGCCTCAGGATGCAGACAAGCCTCCGTCATGCTGTGATTCATGTCTGGCTCACGCCGCCTGCAGAAATGGGCCGTACCTGCAAACACAAATGTGTCGGCAGCAGTCCTCTTCAGCGGCGCTCTGCTCAGCACTGTGGGGGGGGGGGGTGAGGAGCCCTGCGCCCCGGGGACCTCTGGCAACGACCATGCATCCTCAGTGTCGGCGTCCAGCCCAGGGAGGGTCCTGAGAGGGCTCTTGGCATGCGTTGGGGAAGGTAACAGGTGCAGCGACCGGCCTGCGTCCATCTGCTGGAGATCTGGGCTCCCGGTGTTTTCAATCCTTGCAGTCTGGACAGCAATGCAGGCGGTGTGCCGGGGGGTCCGAGGGGCAGGCATACACGCGCAGTCTTTCAGCCTCCAGCAAAGAGAGGATGCGCATACATTTACTAAGAGCCTGATCGAATGATAAGCATGTCTACCAGCGGACAACAGCGGGCCATTTGCAAAAAGTTTCCCATCTCTGCCCTCTGGGTTTAAAGGACCCCCTTTGTTTGTCGCTCTCCAGCCCCTGTGATTATGGGATGTCTCAGTCGGGGGTTCCCCCTGCTTTGTCAGTGACCAAGTCTGATCCTGTGCTTGTTATTTATAAAAAAAAAGGTAAAAGAACGCCTTACTGCTGGCAACTTCTAATATAACTGACTCTTCCCCGTTGCATCAAAGTGTCTTTCTGATGAGTGAAGCACATGATGCATGAGGAGGATGTATGTTCGCTTTGTCATTCATCACAGGGGACACCTGAGATTTGACTTTTTTTTCCGGAGTAGGCATTGAGTTGGGGAGTTTATAATTCATCTATAACATTTATGGCCCTAAATGTTTGCTTTACATTAAACGTTTTATGATCTGGGCAGGAATGTATAGGACTCCAGGAAAGTAAAAAGAAAACAGTTTTGAAATGAGGTAATGTCTCTGTAGTAGTACATTCTGGAAACTCAGCCAGTGAAGCCACGTCTTTCATGTAAACTGTGAGAGGTTCGTGAAAGTGTCTGTACGGATCTGCATGTATGCAGGCCCTAATTAGGGCTGCAGTGTGACTCATATGACTAATCACCCTTGTTTATGGGTCGAGAATACAAGCCAAGGGGATTTGATCAAAATGCCGCCTCTGAGCAGCAGATCAGGACATGTCCTACCTGTCATGTTTGTGGGCACTCATCTGGGGGCGTCTGCCTGTCAGCAGCAAGTCCAGACAGGCAAGACCTTCTCTCTGGTGTGGGGTCAGCTCCGGGCTAGGAATTTCGGCTGCTCTTTGGAGGCAGGAAATGGATGTCATTGTTTAGTTACTTCATACATGGTGTTTTCCAGCTTCCGCCCGTATAGCCATCTGTCTCTAACAAACATGTCCGCCGAACGTCTCTGCCCGCAGCTACAGCCCTCTCCAGAAACCTGATCGTGGCCACATGTCCCCAGCATGTTGGACGTCATGTCCCTGGTGTGTCAGACAGCATGTCTCCCCTGATTTGTTAGATAGCGTATCCCCAGCATGTTGGATTACATTTTAGACATTGTGTTCCTGGTGTGTCAGACATGACCCTGGTGTGTAAGATGACATGTCCCCAGCATGTTGCTCAGTGTGTCCCCAGTGTGTCCCTGGTATGATGGACAGCGTATTCCCAGTGTGTCCTCAATGTGTCCCCAAAGTGTGCCCGGAACGTTAGATGGTGTGTCCCTGGCATATCATGCGGTGTATGCCCAGTGTGCCCCCAACTTGACAATGATTCAGCCAGGCTTGATGGCCCGGATGGTCACAGCACTCTGTGTGTGTAGCTGGGCTCTCTTTCCAGCTTATTTATTTCTTTTTTTACCTATTTGTCACTCTCACATCTTTCAAGACTTGTAGTCTTTTATAACTCGTTGACTCAAAGATTTTGCCAGCTTATAGTTGTAAGTAGAAATTCTGCTGTCACAGCCGCATTGTTCTGCACGGCTGGGCTGGACATGCAGGACACCGGGGGTCGCTTGCGGTTCTGTTGACTCTGTGAGATGCAGTCAAACTCTACATTTATTACTGCATCTGGGAAAGAGTCCAAGCCAGGATTCCACAATGAATCTGTGAAGCCGTAAAAGGGATGGGAGTCTGTTAGATCTGCTCATTAAAAAGCAGCTTATTTCATGTGCCATTTAGTGTCATACATTGTCATTGGAGTACAGTTTTCCCTACGTGTGTGAGACTGAGGTTTTAAGTCACTTGTGGACAGAACAGGCTGCCAGTCTGGGGGCCTGCCTGTGTGGGGAAGTCGACTCACTGCTCAGAACCTGGGGGGCTTTCCTCAGAGAGAAAACCCACCCTGTCACCGAGACAGGAACATGACTGCAAAGCGGGTAGCCTGAAGTGGAGCAGTTCAACATCCATGAGCCAACATTTATTCGGAAATTGTCCAGACCGATAAGTGCATGCCACCGCCAGGAGGCTGGAGGCTGTGTGTGTGTGTGTGTGTGTGTGTGTGTGTGTACAGTGCCTGTTTCCCATCCAAACAGAGAGCCCTTTATACCAGCTTTCATGGGGCCCTTGGCAAAGGGCTCGCCCCTGGAGCATGGCTGGTGGTACTCTGCAGCCATTATGTCAAAGAGAGCAGGGTTAGGGTCAAGCACAGACCAGGTTCCTCACAGAAAAAGGAGAAATTGGGGCAGTCTCAGGAAGCACTCTGGATCCGGGGCCTTCTTTTTAGTTTCCAAACCCCCATGGACTACAAGTCAGCCTCCTACTGTTTTGGGGTTTAAGATTTTCCCCTTTACTGCAGAGGGAGTGCTCACACACTGGAAGTGTCATGGTAACGAAGGAGGGGAGCTGATGTCAGATGGAGGGTCCATGTTGTTGAGCGTGACCCGCTACATGGACAGCTGAATCTGTCCTGGATCTCGCAGGGGCGTCACTGAGCTCTGGGCTTTGAGGGTTAGGCTTTCACTTCTATTGCCAGTTTCCAGAGCATGATCAGTGTAAGGGGGTCGATGCCTTGAGGAGTTTGGGTGTCAGGCCGCTGTGTTAGTGTCTCGAGTCACTGCGTCTGTGTCTCAGGCCGCTGTGTTTGTGTCTCGGGTCGCTGTGTTTGTGTCTCGGGTCACTGCGTCTGTGTTTCAGGCTGCTCTGTCTATCTTAGGTTGCTGCTCTGTGTCTCAGGCTGCTCTGTCTGTCTTAGGTTGCTGCTCTGTGTCTCAGGCTGCTCTGTCTGTGTATCAGGTTGCAGCATCTCTGTCTCAAGCCCCTTCATATACATTTTGGGCTGCTGCACGTGTGTCTCAGATCACTGCATCTGTGTCTCGGGCTTATGCATCCGATCTCAGCCCACTCTGTCTGGAACTCAGATCATTCTATCCAGATCTTTCTCTTTTTTTAACACACCCAGTGACGCATGGTGAATCCTGTCTTCAGACGCGGCTTTCCTGCGAGATGCATTTCCAGCTGTGTCTCTAGCCAGCCACCGCTTATGACTGCACACTCATAGCTTCTGTCATTTTCACCATGATTCTGCTTCCTGTCCCGCCATCTGCCAGCTCGGCTCGTAGAGGTATCCCAAGAGCTCCAGGCTGGAGGGGAGACAGCTTCTACTCTGCTCTTGTTTAATTTCAAAGCCATCCATCAGCTTGTGCCTGCAGTCACGTCTTGGGGGAGTCTTCCTCTGCCCTCCTCTCTGTCTCAGATTAGAGGCACCGTGACATGCCCTGGTGGGGGAAGGTAATGGGCAGACGCGCCAGACAGATTAGTTAGGAAGGGGTCCCGCTTTACCTGACTCGACTGAGCGGACAGGCAGTCCAGGGCCCAGCCAGCAGAAACGTCACATGGTACCACCTGTGAGTGCACAGGGACATCACCTTACGGTATCCTTTACAGTTCAGACAGTACAGCACAAGTCGGCAGGACATCAGTTTACACCTTCTGGGTGTGTAATCCCTTACATGCTGTGAGGCTGTGCCCACCCAAACCGCAGCCCCCGCTGTCCTCGGCTTCAACCCGCCAGAGCACAATGCAGGGGGGGGCTATGGCAGACGTGATCTCACTTTGCCAAGTTAAAAACAAATGGCCGTCTGGACGGCTGCTATCAGGATGCACAGATAGCTTTACTTACAGACTGTGCACCTGACGCTGTTCTGAAGGGCTGCCTCCAGGGGGCGTAACCACATAAGGACCTCTTATGAAAGTATGAAATAACATATAGGATTCTGGGGCAATTTGTCACATCTGCTTTGGTTTTAAACTATAGCAGTTTGGCAGCTCAGTAGAGACACTCTTCTCAGGGGTTGAGAGTTCGAATCCCACCAGCACTGTGCGTGTGTGTGTGTGTGAGCGAGCAGGTATACCTTACCTTATGGGGACACAATGTCCCCACAACGTGATGAATACCTGTTTTTTTTTGCCTTTTTCCATAAGGGAAAACTCCATTTTATGAAATTTGTGATTGCAATGAAAAAACTAAAAACGCAAAGCCTCTTGTATTTTGCTTGGTTACTTATGATTATGGTTCGGGCTGGGTGAGGGTTAAGGTTGTCGTAGTTAGCATTAGCATTTTTCCCATAGAAAATGAATGAGCGGTTCCCATATAGATATGTTTACCTAACGTGTGTGTGTGATTTTTTTATGCCCTCCTTGTATCACATGTTGTTCCTCCCATAATGCTAACTAGTGCATAATGTTCCCGGGGTTTGACCTGTGTCGAGTCCTAAACTGACAGGGCTAGGCTTCTGGTCCCCCGTGACGCTGTCCAAGATAAGAGTCTGGTGCAGTTTGTTCTCTGAGTTAGTATGTAGCCCTTAACGTGTCTTCTGAGGCTGGGGAGGAAGCTAGTAGATTGACGATAAATGGTGATCATACATGGCTCGGACCAGACTGCTAAATGTAATCGTAACAGGAAGTTTCAGGAAGTCTCTGTCACCTGTGCAAGGTTCCTTCTGCTGTTTTCTTGTGCAAAATGAATCCAAAGTTGCCAATGGGCAATTGCTTTCTGGATGGGAAATTGCTTCCATCATCATATTAAGCTCATGGGCAACTGCGGCTTCCCTACACGTCTGACCTCTTGTCTTTTCAGTCCCCCAGGTCTGGCCGGCAGCCCCGTCATCTCTGACATCTCCCTCATCCGGCTGTCCCCGCATGGAACGGGCGCCGGGGAGCCCCCATTTAACCCCCCACACCCCTACATGGGCTCCCACATGGAGCATTACCTGCGATCCATGCACAGCCCCACGCTGTCCATGATCTCGGCGGCCCGGGGACTCAGTCCGGCAGATGGTGAGTGATCCATGATTCACCCGATGTGTGTAGTGGGACAGAATAAAGATGCATGACTGAGCTCTGGATCTGGTGCAGAAAAATCCCAGAGCAGATCACTGAAATTCTCTGCTGGAAATACTGAGATTACTCGATGCTCCTGCTGTTATTTGATTGATAGCTCAGAAACAACTTTAAGACCAGCATGCATGGTGCCTTTGGGGGATGGGAAGTTCATTGTCAGGACCCTGGATGCTTATTGTGATGCACGTCGACACCAATGAATGACCCCACTGGTCAGGCGCCCTGTTTTGCATTAATGATGACTTTCTGACTTTCTCTTTCTGGCAATGGCTCAAACTGCACTGAGCTCTCAGGGAGAAATAAAACCTCTAGTGCTAAGCTGATGGGTCCCTCAGTACCTGTCCAGGTGTGTGTCTACCTGTTCTTATTTTTGGAGCAGAAAGGAGACTCAACAGCCTTTCCCATATTTAAGAAGACGTGACGAGGCGTCTTTCGGCAGAACAGGGCCGCGATAATAGGCAGTGGCAGGGAGCCAGACGCAGATGAATCAGCCTTCACAGTCTGTCAGCACCTTGGAAGTTTAAGCAGCAGAAGGGAGATGTTCCCACTGATTAGGCAGTCAGGAGGGAAGCCACTCGCATACCAAATCGATCCTGCAGACAGCGTCATCTGTAGCCCTGGATTTTGTCCGAATACAGACAGCAGATTCAGCTCACACGTGCAGGATGGTGCCAGCAGAACTGTGCCAACTTTCAGTTAGAAGAACGTGAATGAGGCAGTGCTTGCATTAATCCCAAATGATCAACACCTGGGGACCATTCCCCCAGACGTCACCGTGACTTATCGGTGATAAGGGACACTTTCAAGGGTCCTGCATGCTCTTCCGCCCCACCAGTGGGGTTAGTCCTATACCTCGGGCATGCTCCTGGCCAAACAGAGTGCCTGTTCCCTTTCCGAGAAACCCATAGTACCTAGGGGAGGGGACGTATGGGGGAGTCTGTCCCCCCACCCTGGCAAGCCGGAAAACAGGTTGACAAGCAGTTAAACAAATTCATATCTGACATTCATCGCTCGTGACACTTTTACAAGCACTTCACGGGGTGCTGATGGCAGTATAGGATATACCTTCTGCTCTGGTGTGGAGATGTCGGCGATCTGAGCAATGGCTCTGCTGGGGATGCCGGAGAACCGCACTGTCTCTCTTCATCCATCCTCATGTCAGAAGCTCCACTCCCTGTCCATCTCAGACTCTTCCCCATAACACTCCACCCCACCTCCCTATCAGATATCTTCAGCTCTCCTTATCTTCCAGTCCCTTGAACTCTCCCCTCTCCCGTCCACAGTGACGCACGAGCACTTGAAGGAGCGCGGCCTCTTCAGCCTGGCCCCGCCCCCACCGGGGGCCAACCCGGCTGAGTACTACCACCTGATGGCCAGCCACCGGCATTCGTACGGGGACCTCCTCCTGCAGACTGGGGCTGCGGCCGCCTCGGCTCACCTGCCAGACTACATGAACCCGGTGGACAGTAAGTGGCACTGCATGAATTCCTTTCCACAGAATTATGCATGCAATTTGCTCATCTGGTAATTAATTTGTTAATACATTACGATCATGCCGAATTTTATTAAGGATAAAAATGTGAATTTTAAAATAAATTTCATGTACAAACGTTTCAAAATACAGGGTGTGTGACAGGTTAGGTCTGGGTTGGCACAACCGTGTCAAATAAATAATGTTGCCAGGTAATCATACATCTGATTGGTTGACTCTTTTACGCCTGTACCCCAGACCCCATGCCAGGGAGCTGCCGTCACCTAAACTGCCCTCTTTCCACGTTCCCACTGACACTTCAGACACATGGACGCAAAACTCAAACTGCGAGCCACGTTGGGGGCGTGGTGGCGGGTAACCGATAGGGGAGGACCGCAGCCCCCCTCAGGCACCGCGGCCGTTTGCACAAGCCGACCCCCTGCTCTGTTTACCCAAACACCCACAGAGCCGCAGTGCGCAGCCCTCGCCTTGCCTCGCCTCACCAGGGCCGTGTTTAGCTTTCCTTCTCAGTGAGCTTGATCTTGCCTGGCACTGGGAGAGCAGGCCTCTGGGTCTCAGCCGGACACAGAACCGCCATTGAGGCAGACTGCTGGCTGGGAGAGGCTCTCGAATGAAGGGCTGCATTTATCTGCCCGCTGGATGGATATTCAGCACGGTCTCCCTCATTCCGAGACAGGCCCCCGATAAATTTATATGCATATTTAAAACCAATTTATACGCTAATAAATTCTGCGGACCCACCGCAGGCCCGCGCCCCCATGCACTCAGGTGTTTCCTTTCGCTTACCAGTTACGGGACGTGGCTCAGGGAACATTTGGCTCAGTCGTGAATAGCGTCCCCTGTTCTGAACAGAAAAACCTTATTAGGTGAGATTCTTCCAGAGTATGGATATGCATAAAATTTATAATATGTGGTGCGCCAACGCTTTGCTGAGGATTTCCATGATGTCCACAGTAGATGGTTGAACAGGATGTTTACAGCAAAAAGCTGTGGAAAGCCGGCAGAGGCAGAGTTGGTGCTCCAGCAGGAGGGAGCCCAGGGACACAGGCCTGCACAGGGCTGCACAGGTCTGCACAGGCCTGCACAGGGCTGCATCGGGTCTGCTCTCATACTGGGTGCCTCGCCAACAGTATGTCAGGCCGGGTTGGCGTGAGCCACCGTGTTCCCAGTCATCACAGCATGTGGACCATGGCATCCCAAGAGTGGCTCCTGGGCGTGAGGGATTAATCCGTCACCTGTGCGGCTTCCCCAAGATGCTTCACTGGGTGCCTTTCAATAAGAGCAGAGAGTGCTCCTTTCAGGGGCTGCTCCTCAGCTGCCTGCATGGATGCACGCATAAATAAATAAATGAGGCCGTTGCAAACCGCAGGCGAATTCCCTGGGCAGCCCTGAGCTTGGTAAACACTCGACAGGACCCAGACTATGGTAATGTGCAGCCAAGACGCCTACTTGTAAGCCCCCCACCCGCTCTCTGGGTCAAGCTAATAGAAGGACACCTTGTCTCTCATTAGGCAGCTCAGAGGGACAAACTTGATGGGGCGGGGGGGTACAACTCCCCTGAAGGAAAATGCTGGAATAACTTGGGACTAGAGTTCCAGGGTGTCTGGAGAGTAGCCTCAGCCAGAGAAAACACCTGCAGTCCAGGAGCAGGCTTGACCAGACAGTTTGGGAACAAGGAGTGACACCATGTTGGGAACAAGGAGTGACACCATGTTAGGAACAGAATGCTGTCTGTTAGAAGCAGAGATCCTTTGGAGGAAATGATCTATTATTGGTCTGTTAGAGGTAGAGATCTATTAGAAGTTATTTAGTGGTATATTAGAAGGAGCAGTCTGTTGGAGGTAGTGGTCTATTAGTGGGCTGTTAGAACGAGCAGTCTGTTGGAGGTAGTGGTCTGTTAGTGGTTTGTTAGAGGTAGTGGTCTGTTGGAGGTAGTGGTCTATTAGTGGTGCGTTAGAGCTAGCAGTCTGTTTGAGGTAGTGGTCCATTGAATGTCATGGTCTATTAGTGGGCTATTAGGGGTCATTTCCACTGCACCAGACACCAAACTTCTGGTACTGCAAAACAGTACTCAAGTCAACAGTTTTATACACTGGCATAAAAAACTAGTAGTGGCACAGAATGGTATTATCAGTAACCAGCACTGCATTGTTATGTCTTTCCCATGAAACCTTACCAACTTTAATATACATTAATAACAACATTATTCTATAATGTTTCTTATAATTGTGTAATGTTTGTCGTTAATGTATATTAAAGCTATTAAGCATGTTATGGTCACATGGTATACGTACATGCTGCTTTTGAATGTCATAATGAAGGTGCAGTTAATGTAAAGCGTTACCTAATGCTTTTTTATTTCCTATCATGCCACCCAGAACTCATTGAATCTGTTCTAATCACGATTATATTTTGGGTCTCTTCATTTGTCCATATATCTGTTATTATTACTTATTTTTCTTACTTCATTTACTGTTATTTTCTCAGTGTTTAATTCAGCTTTTTCAAGATGGCGGTTATATTTTTGCGTTCTCGAGGCAGGTTATTTGCATAACCAGCTGACAATAAACGCATTTCCATGTCCACCTCCAAAGTTCCAAAGCACTGAACACGTACACGTCAGCTGGTTTGATACTTCAGTACTGGTACTGGAACGGAATTCAATGGGAAAAGGGCAGTAACAATTATTTAGTACCTGTTGCAATGAAAAAAATCTTTAGAGATCTTTGGAGATAGTTGTCTATTAGTTGTCTGTTAGAGTTAGTGTTTTCGTAATTAATACATTGTGGAGACCAGATTTCCCCACAATGTAATAAAAAGTTGTACCTTTTTACCTTGGGGGTACATTTTTTCAGTCTTCACAAGGATAACCTCAATTTAATAAATATCTGTGAAGGCAATCAAAAAACTAAAAATGCCGAAAGTCTCGTATTTTGTTTGGTTGCTTGCGGTTCAGATTTGGGCTGGGTTAAGGGTTAGGGGTTAGGGGTTAAGGGGTATCACTGCTAGGATTTGGGTTTTTCCCATAGAAATGAATGAAGTCCCCACAAAGACATGAATACATGGACTGTGTGGTTAGTGGTCCTCCAGGAGTCCTGCCTCAAGCCCGCCCAGGAAGGCTCGTCACGAGGCTTGAAGCTTGTGTGTGTGTGTGTGTGTGTGTGTGTGGATCAAGGCGGGGGTGGCTATGGGGGGTGGGGGTGGGGGCAATAGCTGAGCATTAATCACCAGGCGGGAGGGAGGGAGAGCAAGGGGCCAGGCGATCGCGGCACGGCCGCCTTCGCTCCTTTTCCTCATTCATCACAGGAAGCGGCACGCTAATAAACACGACTCCCCGAAGGTGAGCCGGCGGTGATGGATAAGGGGCCCACCGCGCGGATCCCAGCCAAACCCGGTGCGGACGCGGCCCTACTCCGCCGGGCCACGCTCTGCTTGTCAGTCAGGCCTCCTGTCCGTCCCGACACCGCCGCTGTGCGCCTATGCATTTCGCTGAGGAATGTCACCGCTCATTTTATTCGGTGCTCTAACCCACAGCTGAACCTATAATTTGCCGAGATTGCCGGCGCTCACATATGGAGGCGGTGGCGTGAGCCCCGATAAGATCCCTATCTTGCATTCCCGGTATTTTTAACATAGGGAAGCTGAAAACACAGCAGGGCATGAGCTGGGGGTAGACGGACGAGCAAAGCGGCCCCCGGCCTCTCTAAAGCTGCCTCGGCAGGCAGGACATGTGCAAGGCCTATTTAAGGGCTTCTGGTTACACCCTGCCCCTGGCCCTTTGCCCCCTGCCCCTGGCCCTTTGCCCCCTGCCCCTTGCCCTCCTCCACGTCCCTTGCTAACACGGAGCACCTGTTGAACCTGAAACAGCAGGGGCACATTGGCTCATGTTTTACACACATAAAGGCTGACAGTGGTCCTCATGGCGATCAGACCTTGCCAGGGGCTCCCAGCCCTGCTCTAGCTGTACCGCTCAGAGAGGCAGCCCGCTAATCGGGATAAACAGACACATTACACAGCTTTAAGCCAAAAACTCTGCTTCAGTCTCCAGCCTACAAATTTCACTGGAAAGCAGGGGGCGACTGAGTATCATTAAAAAGCAGATATTCTCATTGTTTACTTATCAAAATACTATTTAAAAACAGCACAACTGGACCTTTTCTGTTTTTCATTCATTCAAATCAATTCGGCAAATTGCCCCCATTTAACATGCTGCCTTGTAACCACTGCAGTGAGATTCTTATCACAGTAATTAGTGTAAATTATCAGGAATGATTAATTACCCACTGGAAGGCCTGAATGTGACCATGGCAGCCGGAGATGAAAGTGCGCGATTGTGCAGTGAGGTGGTGCTGGAATGATTTAAACCGCTCCGGCATGGCTGGACGGACGCCTCTCAGAAGAAACACGGGTGTCCATCTGCTCACTGCGCCGTCTTCAAGCTAACTCTGTCGACGAGAAGCCAGAACCGTGTCCCAATGCCTGTCACTCAAAATGGATTCGACTTTCATTTCAGTTGTGGTACCAGATCTAGCCATGCAGTACGAGGCCCGTGAATCCCGCTTATCAGCACCGAAAAACCCGAGCAGGAGGTAGACGTCAGAGAGAGACGTTGACAGACATATGACCCCCCTCATCTGTGTTCTGCCGGCCTTCCCCTCCTGCCGTCACAGGTCCGAGGGGGACCCTCAGCTTTTTACTGTTTGCACAAAGATATTTTTCACACACGGGGCCTACAGCTCGCTGTTCTGCACACATGGGAGCTCTGGTGGGTGGAAGGTCCGTCAGACCCCCATGCAGATTGTTTACCGCATTAATGGTGAATCAGTTTCCGGTACCAGTGGACTAGGCCCCATGCTTTGTTGCCAGGGGGGCCACACACTGGCTGAGGGATGTCATGACGGCATCCATCACTCTGTTCTCACGAGGCTCCAGAAATAAGAAGAAGAAAAGTGACAGTGTGTTTTGCTCCTGGAGCTTTCTGCTGTTACCTGGCTGCATTGATAATCCCAGCAGTGGGTCACTGTCCCTTTAGGGGGGAGGTCACACCTTCCAGTCAAGCTGCTTAACAAGGTACCGAATATGTGCAACCAGTTAACCAGCCTGTAATTTTTAAGCAAACCTTTCTGTTTCTAGGAATTGAAGTCGATGGTAAATGGACATGATGTATGATGTCTGTAATGTCTGTACTGGGAGTTAAAGCCTCTCCCCCCCCCCCCCCATAGTGTCCCGGTTCCCCAGCCCCAGGCTGACTCCCCGGCTGAGCCGCAAGCGTGCCCTGTCCATCTCACCCCTGTCAGACACCAGCATCGACCTGCAGACCATGATCCGCACGTCACCCAACTCGCTGGTGGCCTACATCAATAACTCCCGGAGCAGCTCGGCAGCCAGCAGCTCCTATGGACACTTGTCTGTGGGGGCCATCAGGTATGCAGGCTGCAAGAGGATGTACCAATCAGACTTGAGTGCACATCACTCCACTTGTCTCTTAGCCCGCATGGCCGATGTCACGCGGCACCTGATTGGAAGGACACAGTCCAGTGACATGTTCTCTCCTTCGCCGCAGTCCCTCATTCCCCTTCCCCCACCCCATCAACCCCGTCGCCTACCAGCAAATCCTCTCGCAGCAGCGGGGACTCAGCGCCTTTGGCCACACGCCGCCCCTCGTCCAGCCCGCCCCCACCATCTCGGCCCGGCAGCATCCCCTGGGCCTCTCCACCCTCCCCCCTGCCATCCACAACACAGAGTCCAATAAGGTGAGCCCTACCGGGGATTATGGGAGAGCACCAGCATCAGGATGGCACAGCTAAGAGCAAGCACAAAAATCCTGTTGCGGTTAGCTGCTAAATCCTGTTTGGTTCCAAAACAATTCAATGTTGACTTTCACAACAGAGAAGGTGTTTATTACCCAGCAGTTCATCTACGGGTTTGATTCATAATCTCTCGTTCCAGTAAAAGCCCCAGTTGGATGCTGTTATATAAATGTTTTAATGTTTTGAACTTGTGTGCCATGTACCAAACCCTATCTCTAGGGGATAGGGACCCCTAACCTTAACTCTAAACACTAATTCTATCGTACCTCCTCTCAGAACGCCAGCAGCGACTCTGCGGTCAGCAGCACCGTCAACCCCATGATTACGAAAAGGTCAAAGGTCAAAACAGAGGCAGAGGGCCCTCGGCCGGCCTCCCCCTGCTCTCAGGTAAAGGCCCGGGCTTCTTGGATGTGCCCACTAGCTTTCAGTGCTTCCTGTGGTGAATCGCAGTTTATGAGAATGCATGGCTTCATGTGAAGCTGGAGAAGCTGCCCTTTGTGCTGGAGGTTTGATCGATCCATCCTGGCCCCAAACCAAAAATTCCCCATTCTCCCTGTGAAGTCCCACTCTTTTTCCCAGCCTGTGTCTCTATCTGCTACGCAAGTTTTTTTTTTTTTTTTACTTTCCCCTGAACTCTCTAGGAGTAAAATCGCATCTCTGGCAGCTTTTTGTCTGCACTGTACGGTGTTCCATTACCCTCAGGAGTCATTTTTCCCTGAAAAACTGCGTTCGGACCAATGGTGCATCAGCGGGCCCAGAGGAGCGGCCAATCCCCCGGCTCCGCTCTCCGAGCACCACGAGAACTTTACGTCCATTCACACGCTTTCCCCCTTCCTCCTCTCGGCCACGCCAAACCATGCTGCTGCACTTTGTTTTAGTGAAATATTGGCTGTCTGTTACTGTCAGCCGAAGGGGGCTCCTTGAGGCACACCCCCCTCTCAGCAGCCGTACCGGAGGCAGCCTCGGACGTGATGCATGGGTCTGGCGGCGCCTCCATCGTCCTGGGGCCTGCAGAATTGATGAAGACAGCGTTCAGGGTCGGAGATGAAGATGCTGTCGTCAGCAGGCCACGGGCAGGCTGGGGAATGGAAAGGGGGGCTATCTGTGTGTGTGTGGGGGGGGAAGGTGGAGCTTGAACACGCCGCTGCCATCTGGGGGGGCACGTTTACAGGCCCCTGGAGTCGGGCTCTTATCGAGGTTTTTCTGTTTCTGAGGAATGCCATTAACTGTCACATGGAGACCATCTAATGCCATTTAAATTAATGCCCCTTAATCACAAGCCTGGAACAAAACTGCAGGCAGGGCATGTTTGAAATCACTGATAAAAGAAAACAGTTTTTTTTCCACGTCCCACATTAGAGAGTTTTGGGCCTTTTAAGTTTTAGAGTGCAGGCTTCCTGGCTCGCGCTGCTGGAGGGCGCTCTGCCCATACGTGGGGCC
>JAABNX020000040.1:5298395-5311564 GCA_015163995.2 Mormyrus lacerda
CCTCTCAGCCTTTAGGCTCTCGCTGCCTCTCAGCCTTTAGAATCCTACTGCCTCTCAGCCTTTAGGCTCTCGCTGCCTCTCAGCCTTTAGAATCCTACTGCCTCTCAGCCTTTAGGCTCTCGCTGCCCCTCAGCCTTTAGGATCTTGCTGCCTGTCAGCCATTAGAATCCAGCTGCCTGTCAGCCTTTGGGATCCTGCCACTTATCAGCCTTTGGGAGCCTGCTGCCTGTCAGCTATTGGGATCCTGCTGCCCGTCAGCCTTTAGGATCCTGCTGCCTGTCAGCTATTGGGATCCTGCTGCCCGTCAGCCTTTAGGATCCTGCTGCCTGTCAGACTTTGGGATTCAGCTGCCTGTTAGTCTTTGGAATCCTGACGCCTGTCAGCCTTTGAGATCCTGATGCTTATCAGCATTTCAGATCTTGCCAACCATCAGCCTTTGGGATCCTGCTGCCAGTCAGCTTTTGGGATCCTGCCACTTATCAACCTTTGGAATTCTGCTGCCCATCAGCCTTTTGGATCCTGATACCTGTCAGCCTTTGGGCTCCTGTCATCAGTCAACCTTTGGTCTTCTGCTGCTCATCAGCCTTTGGCTCCTGCTGGCAGTTAGCAGTCAATCTTTAGGTTCGATTCACACCCGCATGCTGCCCATTAGCACTCAGACCCTACAGCCGCTGCTGAACTTTACACAGTGTGGTGTGTGTGTCAACACCGAGGTTCACAGAAGAAACCAAACTTCGACAGACTAACTGGGGCCTGTCAGCAAAGCCTGCTTGAAGACCCTGATGTGGGTTTTAGCGGGTGGAAAATGTGGATGCCATTTTAATCTGAAGGCTGGGCCTGGTTTAGCCCAAGTGCAATCACATGGTCATGACCTCCAGGAGCCCGTGGCTTTCCTCACTTTAGCATGTTTACATTTCAGCAGAACAACATGTAGAAGGATCTCCATATTTGAGACAAACAGCATAAATCAACTGCTGGGTGATAAGATTCACTGTTTTTTTCACAGCCCATTGCAATATTCCTTGATTTCATTCTTGATTTGTTTGAAGTCTATATTACGCGTGCGCTTATGAGGTTGAATTTAAGAAATCCATGAAGTAGAAAATTATCCACTGTTAACAGGTGGTCTGTAAGCCCCTAAACAGCGGTACAAACTTTAAGTGATTCCTGATTGAAGTAAATACATAAACGTTTCCAGAGGCCAAGCCCTCAGTAATTTAAATCAAGGGTTCGGCAGCAAGGAGGTGGTCAGAATGTCCACCAGAGGGTACAAAAAAACATTAGTGACTCATGGGGATGTCCTGCTGATGTCTAACATCATTTTCATTGGACAATCATGGTGCCAATCAAATGCTGGCACATAAAAAACAGACACTGGGAGGACAGTTGCGCTCTGTTTCGTACCCATGGAGCCTAAGTGTATACAGGAGAGCCTTTGTCTCTCTTGGGCTCGAAACCTGCTTTGGCCACATCAGCGGAGGG
The DNA here is from genome assembly GCA_015163995.2 of Mormyrus lacerda. Classification (NCBI taxonomy): domain Eukaryota; kingdom Metazoa; phylum Chordata; class Actinopteri; order Osteoglossiformes; family Mormyridae; genus Mormyrus; species Mormyrus lacerda. The sequence goes on from JAABNX020000040.1 coordinate 5,299,878, forward strand.
ATCCATAGCATTTGGCTGCATGAAGTAGCCCACTTACAAATGAGCCGTTTTCAAAGCCAGCCTCTCCACACACCTCCAGCCTTGGCGAGGATCCCATCGTAATGACATACAAGGCCAGCGGAGACGTTAACACTATATCCATTTAACATGAGCACACTGCTAATATTTATGACATGTATGTATGAATTTGTCAATGACATGTAGCACACGCCAGTGCTGGTGCTTATGCTGGGCTTTCAATGTCTCTTTTGGTGTGTGTCCACTCAATTTAGTAAACTTCTTATTTTGACCTTTTGAGGCCATTTTTTCGGTCCTCACAAGGTGAACTGTAAAAAATCTGTGACTGCAATCAAAAAATTAAAAATGTCAGAAGTCTTGTATTTTGTTTGGTTAGTTATGGTTAAGGTTAAGGCTGGTTAGGGGTTTAAAATAAAGGTTGTGATGTTGGGATTAGGGTTATTATTATTATTATTATTTATTATTATTATTATTATTACAATAATTATTATTATTGGGATTAGATGTGAATGCAAACATGTGCGTGTGTGTGTGTGTGTGTGTGTGTGTACCCTCTGTCCACACAGTGCAGCTTTATGAGGAATGCTAAATCAAATCCTGTGCCGGCTTTGCATTTGCTGGGAATGGACTCCAGCTGCAGACAAACAAGTCCCAGCTGTGGCCTCCTCGACCTACCGGTGATGACAGCCCCCATCCATCGCAAACTGTGGCGTACCCTCATGCAGGAAGCCCACCGCGCCTGGGCAGGCTGGTCCATCGGTCCCGGCGACCGCCGCCGCGCCACCCGCCGCCTCGCCACCCGCCGCCGCTCCCCCATCCTCTCCTTATTGGGCCGCCGTTGTCGGGGGCCTGGGGAGCTTGTTTGCACAGGAGTCTGTCAAAACAGAACACAGGATTTACCGCCGTGCTTTGGGAGGCTGGCCTGTCAAAAATGGGGATTTAAATCATGTGATGTGAAGGTAGGGCTCTACTCCCAAAACGAGCATATCCAGGGAGGGAACAGCGCAGCCGGGGAGTGGACGAGCACAGCTGGGGAGGGGGCAGTGCAGTCAGGGAGTGGACGAGTGCAGTTAAGGAGGGGACGAGTGCAGTTGAGGAGGGGACGAGTACAGTTGAGGAGGGGACGAGTGCAGTTGAGGAGGGGACAGTGCAGTTGAGGAGGGGACAGAGCAAACAGGGAGGGAACAGCGCAGCCAGGGAGGGGACAGTGCAGTAAGGGAGAGGGTAAACACAGTCAGGAAGTGACAACACAGCTGGGGAGGGGATGAGCACAGCCAAGGAGGAGACTTGCTGAGCAAAGTAGTGAACTGAGTAGTGTGCTGCCTATAATGGGCCTGTTTCTCTGGCTGAGAGCGTACTGCCCCACTTTCCCAGGGAGTAAACTGCAAACAGGCCCTGATCCAGTTACACACACAGACGCTCTGTCTGTGCAGTGTCTAAGTACATTAGCATCCCACATCTCTGCATGAGCACATGGGACTTTCAGCAGCAGGATCCCTCATTTTTCAGTCTGCATGCATTTTCTCTTACGGGTTAGGCTGATCCTTATATGTGTGTGAAGTGAGTGAAGCATGATTTATTAGAATATATCACCGTCATTATAAACATTTTTAAACTACGATCGAGAATCAAGCATGCTTTTATTTTGTTAGCATTTACAGTAAAAACACATACTAAACAGCTTAAACATACACTAATAACAAACTTTATATGATTATACGATTATAATGTATGTTATTAATGTATATTACAGCTGTCATGTCTTGTTCATTGAAAGTGTTATGAAGGAAACACTTGAAAACAATGCAAAGTGTACTTATGTACGTTCTATGAATGCTGTGCAAACGCACTGTAAAGGTGCAGTGAATGCGAAGCGCGTTACCGAATATTTAACTATGAACTAAATTCTAAGTTCTCTGGAAGCCACCGCCCCCCCGCCCCAAGCCTGTGGCTCTTCATAACCTCCCAGAAATGTTTTCACAGTGACTGAGAGACAGCCAAAGCAGAGAGAGAGACACCGCAATTACTGATTGGCTGCATACGTAGAGAGTCGAAGGATCCAAAAAGCCCTGGGCTCCGTCTGACAGGAATTACCCACATCTCCCTGCCCATCCAGGGTAAACAGGACATACTCTACGTAAGACTTAACGGTGCTTTCATGATGTCTGATTGGGTACAGAGACTGCGGAGGCAAATAATGACTGCAGAAATCGTAGCCTGACAGACACTCAGACTTTGAGGCTATGAAACTTCTGCTGAATCTGATTCCTGATATAAGTGGGGCTAAATAGGCCCCCCAGACATGGAAGAGGGGCTATTACTTTTAAAAATGCACCGAGGTGGGACTCTTTTCCACGGTCTGGTCCTCAAGCTCAGGAATCCGTTTGGCTTTTGAGAAATAAATGAAATTAGTGTAGGATTTACACCTGGAACACTATCTGGGGAGATGCGATGTCATCACCAAAGACAAGCAGACCCAGCAACCTCCTTTGACCAAGTCCGGGAACCACCCCCACCAGACTGGAGAAGAAACAGATTAATGCTTTTATAAAAGATGAAGGCTGGAAGGATGGAAACCGCAGGACATCATATACTGAGGACGACCACTATTATGTGATGGTCGCAAATAAAGACATAATTCCTGTATTCCTGAATGCTGTGCAGACACCCCCCCCAGCACAAAAAGCACCAGTATAACTTGAAACTGTGTGCAAATTCAGGCTGTAATTCTGCCCTTTAGCCTCTGATTTTAAATAAAGGCGAGGAGGGCTGGCTAAATGGTTATAGAATTATTGGTGTCATGGAATAATCAACCATAAATATTCATGAAGGGTGGCTATGCAAAGTAGCATCTGTTATTGAATGACTTACCATCTGTTTTAGGGACATTTTTACATTTATGCCCCATTAAATGACAGGATACAGTAAGCTGTCATCACACATAACTGCAGTGCCGAGCATCATCTTTAAATGCTGGGTGTCTCTTTATCAGTCATTTATGGAAACCTGTTTCCTGAAAAGCATACAGAACATTAATGGTGTAGAGAAGAATACGAGCATCGCCTTTGATACTGTTTTGGGGTGTTGTGCACATCTACAGAAGATGCATTCAAAACGAGGAGGACACGAATATTCTAGGACAACGCGAATTAGAAAATTATTATAATCAGTTTATATTTGTCAGCTCTCAGCAGCAGGTTCAAATAAAATGAATTGGAACTTGACTGGCTTGAAATCGAGGCCAAATCCCGGGAAAGATTAACAGCTCAGAACGTAAAGTTTACAGAGTCTTGTGCTAGGGGGGTTGGGGGGGGTTTCATCGGGGAGAGTTATGAGGGATAATGATGGGAACGAGGCCGGCATTGATCTCGGGGCCGACGGCAATAGGCCCAGATTACACAGAGTACATGCCTTTGCGGTGCCATATCGATCCTGATCCAGCAGCGTTTGCTGGAGTGAATGGGCCCCCCCTCCCCCAAGGGACCGGAAGAAAGATATGCGTGGGCCTGTGAGCATGTTCCTCGCTGTGGCTTTCCGAGCGTGCGCAGGTCTTACGCCGCTAGCTTCCCGCGAGGAGCCGACACTGAATAGGCGTTTCTGTCTGACTGGGAGCAGGGGCTGACCCTGAATCACAGCCGGCTTTTAGCGCTTATAATGTGCTAAACCACCACTGTTAAGGTGGAAAAACAGCCCCCCCCCATCACTGCAGCCAGGGGAAAAGAGTGAGACCCACACAGGCAGGAACGCTGCATTATCTGTACGCAGTGGGTGTGTTTTTGTGGGGGGGAGGGGTGTTAAACACACCATATGGGGGCCAGTCAGAGGCTCAAGGTCAAGGTGAGAGAGGACCTCTGGGGGGGTCAGTGTCCCCCCCACACGTGTCCGGGACTCAGGCCACACTCCTGCATGTTCCTCTTTCCCATTTTCTTGTCTTCCCCTTAAACCCATCTGGCCTCCTTAAAGAGACAGCCTGTGTCCCTCCCTCCCCCCCCCAGGTCCCATAACACCTTATAGGGCTACTTTCAGAGGAGCGGGCTGCGAATCCATTGGCCCTTTCAAATAAAAGAGCGGGAGTGAGGCGTCTGTTTCTGGCTTTTCGCTTCCCACATGTTCCTTTACTGGCTTCTGTAGCTGCCAGTTATGTTCTCTGCATGAGGGAGGTGTCCTCAGCATTTGTTAGCTGTGTGGCACCCAGATCAAATAAAAGGACTGGAATTAGGACTTCAGGCGTCAGAGACTTCCACTCCGTAGGAGAGCCCTCACGAAAATCAGCCCCCAACTGAAACCACAATTATAACATCCACCCCCATTGTGTTTGGGTAGGAGCTTACAGGTCTGTCAGCCAAGCTATTTCTGGGGCTAAATTATGTGAATGTTGAAACTTTGTCCGCTGGTCTGATTACAGGCAACAGGATAGTGAAATTTGATCTCCGAGGCCACAATGGAGGGGTGAGGCTGTACCACAGAGTTTCAGCTCGAGGGCGATGCTTTTGCCTGCATTTCCACAGCTTGCTCACAGCTCCCAAGAAAGGAACAAGTTATCTTTGATCTCAGTGAATCTAGAAGGTCAACAATATCCTGCCAGTGTGAAGATACATGACTTTTGGCTGCCATATAGCAAAAATCCCCCCACCCTTCATCCCCCGACCCCCATCCCCCCGCCCACACCAGGCCTCCAGACCACCAGACCAGGTTCCCCAAGGGGGAAGATCTGCGTGTGACAGACTGCACACTCTCCTAAAACATCATAAGGGTGACAAGATCATTTACAGAATATGTTTTAAGAAACCTTAACTGCAACCGGTCAATTATGGTAAATGTATTGCTGGCAACCCCCTACTGATTGGCAAACATCGAGGTCATGAGTCTCTGGCACTGTTATTTTGGCAGTCACAGGCTGAAAAGTTTGAACCTGCTGCCACAGCTATGATAAAGCGAAAATCTGGCGACCCATTATTAAGTGTGCCTTCTCCTCTCACAGGCAGCGCGCAGGCCCAGTGGCAGCCACAGCAAGCACCTGCTAGGGCTACTCTGCACCTGTCCACTGTAAATACGGATAAACTGCCCTAAGGGCAAGACTTCCCTCCCTAATCCAACCTAACCCTCACACAAAATCAAAATTCAACTTAAGTCATAAGGGTAATGGAAAAAGTGGTGAGAGCCCCCCCCCAGGGATCGCTTTTATGAGGGGCACAAATCAGGCTTAAAAAAATTTATAAAAAATAAAAGCCCAACCCCAGTCCTGTCTTTCAACATGAGACCATTGACCCCCCGAAAAGAATAATCAGCTACCACCTTGATCTTCCCAGTTGCAAGCAACACCCTCCCATCCCAATAAACCCCCACACCTCATTCCTGTGACCCTCTCAAACCCTGCAAACCAGGTGTTCCTTCACAGCCACAAATTTTACTCACAGGGGCAGGAAGTCGATCCGAAACGAACGCCCCCCCCCCGCCTCCCCCGGGGGCACCACAGCTATCTCTGATATCCTGATAAATCTGTACATTACAATAGTGAAACGATCACAGTTCCAGTGCTGATGCAGTCCGATCCCATGAAAGAAATCAAAGAAATAGGAGATTTTAACAAAAATAGCTTTTCTTTTCATGGTTGTAATAACGTTATAAGCGCTAATATTTCTCTGTGATCTGGCTCGTTACAGCACTTGGCGGCGGTGCCGTCCAGTCTCAGACAGCTGCTCGCTCCAGCTGCACACTCAGATAAGGCCTTTTGGAATAAGCCAGCCTTATTTTCACCACGTTACGCTGAGTGTATGTTTATACATTTTAGCAGCTTTTTAATGGCCGGGAAACCCAGGCGAATTTCTGCAGCAATCAGGCCCGTGGTGGAGAGGACCGGTCCGCAATGCCTGAGCTTGGCAGCCAAGTGGCAGGCCCGGCGGGACGTCCCGGCTTGGCCCAGGGTTCTGGCGTTGACATCATGCCTCGACGGAGCTCCCAGCTCTCGGGAAAAACTCCCATAAGCCTGGACTCCCCATAGGCTAATGATCTCTATGGTAACGAGTTCACGTAAAGCCCCTCAGACGGGACCGAATCTTGGGCCCTGAAAAACAGCCTTGTCCTCCCCCTGCCCCCTCGCCCTCCCCCCATCCTGAATTAGTGCACATTTATGCAAAGCAGAGCCTGCCTGTCACCGGCTAATCATTACGGGGATGATAGATGATGTTTATTTCCCCATGATGGAACGCAACCCCCGTCTGATGGTAATTGTAATAAAAAGGACAGATCAGACTGGCCAAGTTATTAAATTATCAGGCCATAATTTGCATTAATGTTTGGTGTTGGGGTCCTGACAGGACTGGGACTTGGGGGGCTGGCATTGGTCCGCCTTCAAGCAACGCACATGCCCTTGACCTCCCAAAATCTCCCCCAGTCATGCTCCATAGGCGAGCTGCTCCTGAATGGTCTGTAGGATGTTCCAGCATTATGTGAGACTCATGGTGCAAGAGCAGTGAGGTGCTTTCTATTGAATCGCTGTTCTGCCCATTCAGACACGCAGCCCATCTGTGTAGACGCTGGAAAGCCGACCTCAAGCCGACACGCCTGTTATTACCCCACAGCCACGCCGCCGTGCCCTGGAAGTCACTGGGAGCTGGGCTCATGTGCAGCAGATTGGATGTGGGGGGGGGGAGTCCTCTCCCTAGCAGTCCTGTATACCCCTTCTCTTCTAATAATGCAGTCCATCTGACCCTCGCCACGGTCACGCAGGCCCCGCCCCAACAGCCCCCCCCCCCCCCAGTGCAGAACCTTGACCCCACCAGGATAGCGGTGTTCATTAGACAGCCTAGAACTTGCAGTCTTTTGCGCGAGCCGCCCCCTTTTTATGTAACTGAGTGTTTAAGTGGGTCTCTGGGGGGGGGGGGAGGTGCTGGTGGAGAGCCAGCCGGACTGAAAGCAGGCGTGGCGTGTGAGCGGCCCCGGCTTCTTAGAGGCTCAGCCCCCGGGTGACCAGCATCTGTGCACATACACACCAAGTGTGTTTCTGTTGAGTTTTTGCAGATCTGGACTTTCTTTGTCCCTGAGCTCTGGGTCAAGTGGGAGTCAAAAGGGCCCTCTGACCTTTAAATAATCTGCGGGAATAATTTGTCAAAAATACATATTTGTGACGGCTTTATACAGTATTTGTGAATCCCAAAAAATCCTGTTTTTCTGTCTTCCTAATTTTCATTGATGTGGCCGAAAACAATTTCACTTTCCCTCCCTATAAGGCAAAAAAATGGTTTGGTCTGATCTTTTAGTGCCAGTCAAAGTCACAGTCTATCCAAAAGCAATGCCTCACAACGCAGAAAAGGCCGCAGTTTTCCAGCAGATTCCTGTTTTGCTTGAAACATCGCAGAGGTGATAAACCTGGTGCAACATTTCATGCAGCAGATGGAGAATTGGCAACCCACTGAATACACAAGTTTGTGTTTTATTTATATATATATACTTTATTACAATTAGTTTTCGGTATGCAGTACATTCAATTTGTTGCCTTTTCTATGTTTTGGACCTGTGTAAAGGCAATTCTTAAGGATATTTCAAGTAAAAATAGAGCACTGACATAAAGAAAATCAACTTGAATTATATTGTGATAATTATTGCCTGAATATGAAAAAAAAAATCATGAAAAAATATTTCACCTTATCACCCAACCCTAGGCTAGGGTTGCTACCTCAGTCCTGTAAAATCCTAGACACCCAATCATTGACCAAAAATATGGCAGAAAGCAACATCATTCCACCGGTTTGTTTGGGTCTGTTTCACAGGGAAGTTGATAGGGAGATTCCATGTCCCATGATGAAATTAGTTTTATTTCCAGGACAAACGACCAAAAACCAGAAAATCCGGAAATCCTGGATGACTGGCAACCATACCCAAGGTTGATATCAAAATGGATTTATACACAATTATTTTCATATTGTCTGTCTGTCATTAAAAATTGCAGCATTCATAAGATAAAGATAAAACTCTAGCCTTTAATATGATTAAGAAGCAAACTTTTCCAGGAATTTCCCATACACCAGTCCCGTGTACACGACCAGGCAGAAAATATTTTATTAAATATCGAAACTTTTATAAGCTTTATAATGCTCACGTCTGTCTCAATACTTGGTATAAACTAGATAGCTGAAGATGTCATAATACTACAGGTTATGGATGTACCCAAATGCTTCGGTGGTAGCGAGTATGGATTGCATACACCTGCCTTGTTCAGTTTTTGTTGATTTCTGGTATTACTTTAGAGATCTAAAAGACTAGATAAAGGATGGTTATGTGTCAGTGCTCATGTCAGGCAGGGCAATGCTGGGGAGACCCACGGGGACACATCACCCTCCAATGAGAATCAGTGCACACCGGGGCACAGGCCAATGAGGAGCGAGCGTGCTTATGCCTGCAAAGCTGTTTCAAGTATATTTAGGAACATTTACCAGGGTAGCATTGCCTCCTCATAGCTTCAGATCTGACCAAAGCTATACCGATGCTAAGACCCCCCCCCGCCTCACTCTTCCAGGACAACCCCTTCACCCAAAGCTGCAGATCCTGCATGTGTGAATCCATGTTCTGGACATCTTGACTGTTGCGTTCCCTGACTTCAGCTCTAAGCTACTTGAGGCAGGCTGAGATGCGGCCTGGGATAACTGGGCAATGTTCCATTTCCCCCCTTCAGCACACAATGGTATAGCCCTGCCGCAGTAACCTGTGCTTCACGGTGAAGGTAGCGAGTCCCAAAAGGGGACGGCGGCCTCCCTTGTTACTCCTATAAATATTCTTGTCTCTATGACTACTTAGGGACAGTTATGTATAGCAAGAAAAAACAAAACCAAAAAGAATGATATCCAGTGACTCTGAGTATCAGTTTCAAACAGATGTCTGTTTAATTTGGCCGACTCTCATGTGCGTTAAATATAGACGTCTGATTAAAAATGAGTGGTGTGCTCTTGGCCAGTCGATCCCAGAGTTCCCGTGTCTCTAGTGACCCCTGGGGTCACAGGGGTCACTGAAGTAAAAGCAGATCAGAGGAGTAGGGGGCAAGCTATCAAGACAGGCCCATAAATCCCTCTCTCTCAGAGGAAGCCATCCTTTACTTTCCCATTAAATTAAAAGCCAATCACAATCCTTGCATTGTGTGCTGGCCTACAGAGGGCCATAGTACACCAAGGGGGCGGGTCCCAATTTAGGCTGCAGGAGTGCAGTGGACATCCCACTGGTGCCAGGATCCAGAGCGTGGAAAGCGGAGATGGGTGTCCTGGAACATGAGGAGCAGAGGGCCTGCAGCCCACTAAGGTGACCAAGTCACGCCCGAAGCATGCCCTCAAAAATAAAGGTGCCCTTTTCATTTCCCTAACCCTAACCCTAACCCTAACTCTTATATGACCCTAAACATTGAAACAGAACTAAATTTTCGCTCTTTAACTTTGTCTAATCCTGCTAAATGTAACTGAATATGGCAAACATATATGTCAGAATTGCACAAAACTTTACTGGATAGGCAGGTGTGTCCATTTTGGAAAGTATTGGACAATAAAAATTATAAAATTCTGGCAGAAATAGTCTCTCTGGTCCATTTGGGAAATTTTATTCAAAATATATTAGCAACAGGTTGGAGGTTATGTGAGGCAGGTCAAAACACTGTCAGTTAATTGACCAGCTCTGAAGCTCCCTCTAGTGGACACAAAAATTACACATCAGGAATATGGCTGATCTTCACCAGATCGAACTAGTTCCGTAATCTTCTTGATGGCAACTTCCGAAGGAGAAAATTAAAAGAGTATTTGGCAAGATTTTTACTTGACACTTAGCCCGAAGATTGATACCCCCAAACAAGGGGCTGCTTTCTCTCGCTGAGCATTCTCACTTCATTCAGATATCCGGCGTAGACTGACCCCTCCAGTAGGCAGTGGTGTTGCTATTGTTGGACTCCGCTTGGGGAGTCATGAACATTTACTGTTTGCGCCCTTTGATCCTTGAGGCCTTATTCAGGCTGTCATCCCCCGTGCCACGTGACAGACTTGCGGTGGCTGGAGATGGACGCTCTCCTTGATCACTCTGACCATCGACTGGCACGATGCGGAATCACGTGCTGCACTTGCTGCACTCATGCAGCGTGTAACAGAACACATGGAGGTGAGTGCGTCACCCGGAGGTGTCACCTGCAGAGATGCTGTTCCTGCTGCAGGTCCGCCGCCGTCCCGCTGCGTCGATACGACTCATGCCACGCATGCTAAACGCAGACGATGCGGCTGTGTGTCCTTCACCTCCCAACATCCTGGATCCCTGTCAATTAGGCGCTAACAGTGATGGCGGCTGACAGCGCGAAGAGCTGCTCCTGCTGCGGGGATGTCAGCCTCGCCGGTGCCCCCGGAGGACAGCCGCAAATTGCATGCATGTTAAACAGGCAGACCCGCCCCCTCGAGGTCTCCCTCCCATCGTGCAGGTGAGCCCACAGGAGCAGGGGCACGCAGGTAGGGGGCGTGGTCTCACTCCTGCTCTGCCACGCCGCATCCTGCAAGCCGACCCCTCAGTTTGGCGCCGTCTGCTAACGTCTCCTCTTCCCATCATGCACAGGGGCACGTCGGCTCCCATGAGTCCCTGCTCGCCCCCTGCCATCTGCCATGATTTATAGAAAATGGGCAATGATTTATGGCCCAGTCATCCCACAATGAAGCCGTTTCCTTTCATTTGCGTGCCCCCCCCTCGCCCCCCCACGACCCTCCTGGCACTCGCAGGCGGGTTTGGGAAATACACACTAATCATACACTAAAATGATATTTAAACAGAAAGGGCTAGTGGGCTGGGGGGGAAGGGGGGCATTCCAAGGCCTTTAATTAAATTAATTTTCGACAAGGTGTGAATGCTAATGGGGGATGGGAACAGGGGCCCGTTCGAAAGGAGAGGCACGGGGATGGCAACGTTAATGAGCCCGTTTGGGCCACATAAAGGGGTAATGGGTCAGTGCCGGGCCCGTGGTTTGAAGGTATTAGGCCAGAATTAATCTTTGATCCAGCAATGAAAAGACAGTTTTAAAGTGTGCTTTGGGGAAGAGAGAAAGATGTAAGCTGGTCAAGAAGTGTAAACTGCAGTAATACTAATTACCATGTTCAAACCATGTTTTTTTAGATAGAACTTATTATAAGATTTTCCTGATTCCTTTTTATTTTTTATGTATTATATCAGAACAACTGAAGTTGCATTTGTATGAAATATGAATGTGTGCTGTATAATTTAAATAACCCATATTCTGTATCCTAAGAGGATACAAGACTGAAGATCTAACAATAGTGGACTTAATAAGACAACCATAAGTACTTTGTGCCTCCAAGAAAGCAAGGGAGGATACAAATACACCAATGAGGACACAAATACACTAATGAGGATACAGATACACCAATGAGGACACAAATACACTAATGAGGATACAAATGTGCCTGGGATGACACAAATACACCAGTGAGGACACAGATACACCAATGAGGACAGAAATGTGCCAGAGATGACACAAATACACCAATGAGGACACAGATACACCAATGAGGACACAGATACACCAATGAGGACACAAATACACTAATGAGGATACAAATGTGCCTGGGATGACACAAATACACCAGTGAGGACACAGATACACCAATGAGGACAGAAATGTGCCAGAGATGACACAAATACAC
>JAABNX020000040.1:5318156-5331184 GCA_015163995.2 Mormyrus lacerda
AAGCAACAGCAATGAAATTCAGTGCCATACTGTCTTTGAATGTGGCAGGATGAGTGAGAACCTCACATAGTGTCTTCTGGAGGGACTGGAATGGACGGATGCTTCTAGACTCTGGTTTGACGCAGTAAAGGACAATATTTGCATAGATGAAGTTGATTCTTTCTTTTACACCATTAGATCCACCTTTGCTATTGTCTATAATGAAGGCATATTTCTCAACTATTTCTTCCATCTCATTACTTTCAATGTTTTTTGACAAGAATTTAAGTAGCCCAGAGTAGGTATCAGCGTTCTTGCTCTCCAGAAATTGCCAGATTGAGGACAAATCATTCAGTTGTGTAGAGATGTTGCAAAAAGCGTCACCATAAAAGGAAAAACACTTCGCAAGCTCACATTGAATCTGTTCTTTCAAAGATGTTCTAGCTGTTAGGTGGACAAAAAAGCTGTCAAAGAAATCAAACTGTATTTTCATGTTGTGCTGCAGGTTGCAGAGGACGTTGCTGTATAGCTGAACCTCACTGCAATAACCTGCACAGTGTTTAAAAGGGTGTATCTTTAAGAAGTCATGGGTTTTTATTGATATATTCAGAAAACATTGCATAGTGTTAAACTGGTTTGAATTCAGTTGTAGAATTTTCAAAATCATCGCAGCCACCTGGATTTCTCCGAGGTGCCCCGCAGTGTTGTAAGGAGTCTTCTCCCTTTTGTCTTCCTCTTTGGAAATCTCTTGTGTTTCTCTGAAGGCATCTGTAGCAGAGCACGCCATTCTCAGATACTTAGGAAGGCGTTCAGGTGTAATAGGATTAAGGTCACTTTTTAAACGAAATTTGAGCTTGTGCTTAATGACCTGTGCACATGTATCTGAAATATATGAGTTTTTTGGAGAAAGTTCCTTTGCTTTCCAAGCGTATTTCTTTGCCTGCCTGAAGTTTTTCTTCACTAGGTAGTGATATCTGGCGAATAACTGGAACATGACTGCATTGTTAGTAAATCGCTGTACTGCGTTGGACAGTACAGTCTCTAGATCCTCTGGACTTTCCTTTATAATATCCTGGACTAGAGGGGAGAACTGATCGTCCTTTCCTGCACACTTCATATGTCTTTTCACTAGGATGCTGTGAACATTCTCCCATAGTTTAGTTTCGCCCTGTACACATGTGAAGAATTTGTTTTCCATCAACAAAAGGTTAGTGATCTCAGCTTTGGCTGCCTTTTTAGAAGCTACAAGTTCTTGCAGACAACTTTCTGCCATGCTAGGGTGGATGATCTTCACTGCATCATAGTCCACACTATCCTTAACCCTAATTCGGGTCACAAGAGTGGAGAACTTGCCAAATGCATCCTCAACTTTGTTGGACCCGCAATATGGTTTTGTCTTAATTCCCAAAAATTCCTGACATAGAGATACTGAAAGATATGCAGCCCTGCAGTATGTATTCAGGAGGAAGAGGATAGCAAGTAGCTTAGCACGCCTGTCCTCAAAATCAAAGCTCTTCAGTGCATTTCGAGCAACGCCCTGAATGTATTCTGGTAAGAAATTCTTCTTTGTGGTCATAAAGCCATAGAATGTTTCTAAATCCTGCTTGTGGATGTTGTCTGTTTCCCTTAACTGTTCTTGGAAACGCTTCTGCTCTGTGGCTGAAAGATTGTTGCCAATCAAGACTGTGTCCTCAGTTAAATCAGTATTTTCTATTGACTCAATCCTCACGCAGTTCAGTAGTATTACCTGTGGGTACTTTGTACTAAGTTTCTTCTCTTCTATCTTTTTGATGATATGCTGTTTCAGATTGAACGCAGAGTCCTTCTCTTCAAAATCATCCAACATCAGCAACACAGGAAGCTGAGCAGATTCTTCTACTGCCCCATGAGTCAAAAGCTGTACCACTTGGGAGGCCACGACAGCCAAATCAGATTTTCCCTCTTTTAAGACAGCACATCGAAATGTGTCCTTCAGGGACCATAGGACATGCATTGCCAGGGTAGTGCCACCACAGCCAGGGAAATGGAACAAGTTAAATGATGCGCAGGCTACGTTCAGATTACAGAGGCTTGGAATGATGACATTCCTGATGACATCATATTTGTCTCTTTTGACGAGGGATGTAGACCCAGGCTCTTCAGAGAAATAAAAGTTCCACCATGACACCTTCCCTCCTTTGTAAAAATGCCCCTCTACTTCTCGCTTGTTTAGATTGCCTCCATCACATTCATTAACACAAAGAACACTAAGAGCTCCCAGGTCAGCCTCCACCTTCTTACTTAACAGGACCTTTTCACCATTGCCACAGAGCAGGAAACGGTGGGATTGATTGGATTGTCCTCGTCTGATCGACACTTCTCCCGTTTCACCCTGGAAAAAAAAAGATTTTATACATCTAAAGCAGAGTTGTGCAATTTCATTTCTTACATTTCAATCCCTAACTTAACTTAGGGGTCGTTTCCCCCATGCACTTCAGTAAAAAACTTGACTTAAGCGTATTCTCCCATCAATTTAAGTCTGGGGTCTAAAGTGCAATTAAATGATTCATGCACTTTGGACAAAGAAACACCAAAATATGGGTGTGTTGCATATAACTGACCCATAGGTGCATTCTGCCACTTAAATGCATTTTTCACCACATGCTCTAGAAAGCTGCATGAACTCACATGCCTCTACATGGTCAAATGCAATATTGTAGATTTCAGAACGCTGAGCATGTCCATACACATGGAAACAAATGTAATCCAAATGCAATCCAAAACAAATGGAGATAATTCATATAAATGAGTTGTTTTGAGAAAGTTCCTTTGCTTTCCAAGCATATTTCTTTGCCTCCCTGAAGTTTTTTTTCACTAGGAAGTGAAGTGCAAATTATACGAATTATATCATGCACTAGTACATAGAAATATATAGGTCTATAAAAAGTATATTACCAGTCTGCAGGATTCAAGTGACACCTGCCTTGTCAACACACCGAGCAGGTGAATCAGTTAGGCTGAACGGCTCGGCCATTAAAAAAAAATTCAATTCAATTTTCAGTTGAACTGAGTAAAAAATATAGATCCAAGGGAAATGTTGTGTCCTCGCAGCCTTAAGATGTACTGCATGGACTTGTGATCCTGCAAAAGTGGGACTTGTCTCTATGTACATTGTATAACTGACGGACTGCATGCATCGCATGTTTCTGGGTGGATCGTGAAATCAAGGGCGTCATTAGCAATTTTGGGCCCCGTGAAAGCATATCATACGGGCCCCCAACACAGACCAATCAGATTATGTTACAAATTGTAAGAGCCCCTGTCGTTCAGGGACCTTTACAATCATCCTAACTGTCCCCCCCCCCCTTTTTACGGCATTCCTGTGTGAAACACTTTTCTAATTCATCCCTTATTGTCATACATATACCTTCATATACACTAGGTGAGGGGTCTCCAATGGAGCTTCTAGACCAGGATACCATTCTACACTGAATGGGATAGATGTGTGGATTTTTAGTGACAGTGATTAGCAATTGGTTTACAATAATACATCTTGGCCTATGCTGTAACATACAGGTTTGTATGGACTGTGCAGTTGATTGCATTATTGTTCATCAGCAATGCATTCTACATTTACATTTACAGTATTTGGCAGACGCCCTTAGCCAGAGCGACTTACATAAGACTCTGCTATAAATTTTCCTCGATACTAGCTCAGTCGAACCAAGGCTATGAATACCCGCGATCTATCACTCTGTTGGGAAAGTCCTTCTTTTTTTTTTTTGGGAAGAGTTCATAGTTTAATATCAGAAGTGCTAATTTAGGTATTTCTGGAAAAGGTGTGTCTTAAGTCTAAACATTCAGTCCATGTTACTGGTAAAACCATTTGTTCTTAAACACAATAGCATCATTCCCAGGAAACCATGACCACAACGTATCAATTTAATCTAATTTTGAAAATTAACTGGACAACAGGCGCACATTATGTTACTGTCTAAAATATCGACTTTGTCTCGGTTGTAGTCAATTAGTTGCAGAGTAAAATTATTGACAATACAAAACAAACTGAAGAGATAAATGTACATATTATTATATTAATTGTTTATTATGGGTTAATTGCAGTAAACTTGAAAGATTTTTAAAAATGTCTCACGTAGTTTTGTGTTATTTGATCTTAAAACTGCAACGGTATGGTCTATTTGGGGACAATGGTGGAGCGATCATAAAATCAGGGCGCATATTCACAAAGTATTTTATCTTACCACTAACAGTACTTCTAAATAAATTTTTTTTAGGAGTTTTTTTCCTAAAAACTATTCACAAAGTGGCTGAGAGCAACTTTTAGTTAGGAAAAGAGCCAACTCTTCTGTTGCTATGGCTGACGTCAGTTCTCATGCACGAGCTTGCCTGCAATAACCACGGGGATGGGTAGGTGAGAGGCCAGTATGTGCTGTTGAAAACGTACGTGCAACATCCCCTAAACACAAATATAGTGGAAACTGCTTATGGTGGCCATGGTTATAGTGATCAGCTGCTTACATGGATCAAAAAGCTTGGGACAGAATCATTCCTGTACAAATACTGTTTAAATAATTCACTTAATCACATAGTCCACTTACAGAGTTCATTTTTGGTCTTTCTAAACATGAAAACATATGGAAAAAAATTCAAATCTACTGCTTTTTTTATTTTTTACTTTACTTATAATATGAATATAGACTCAGCAAAGTTTATGATCAGCTGCCAAAACTGAGCCAACGAAATGCAGCAATGAAACTACAATAAGCTATATTTTATGTACAGTACTATATTATAGGGTATTTGTCAATAAAATACAATACATAGCGACGCTGTCCGTTTTATTACCTTATATTCATGTGATAAATAGACAAATGTCAATTAGATGTTAATCTACCTGAATCATAAAGAAAAAAATCAATTATAATTATCATCCGCTTATAGTGATCAGTTTCACCCAGACAGACGTGATCACAAGTGATTTCCATTGTATTTGTTTGGATTGAGATTGTTTGCGAGTTGGTCTTAGTGACTTAAGGGTCTTCTCAACTACTTTTTAGTTCTCCCAGACTTAGGTGCTACTTTTAGTGCTAAGGGGCTTTGTGGATTGTTCTTAGTCAAAAAAAATTAGGAGCTCTACATTTAGGACTGACACGCCCAAAACTTTTAGGAAGTTCCCCTAAATCGGCAAGTTAAGAGCTACTTCTAGCCTTAAGATGCTTTGTGAATACGGACCCATAGCTATAAATTACAGAATTTTGATATGCCTAATACGTTAAAGTAATGTCATTTGCACCAGGGCTCTCAAGTGTCACGCATTGAGCGTGACAGTCACTCTTTTCAGTCTTTTGTCATGCACTCCCGTCACACATAGTATTTCTCACGCGGAAAAATAATTTGTAGGCTAATATGCCGCAACGCCCAATATTTCTCAGACAGCGGCACAGTAGCGCCTCACTATGAAACAAGCGTGTCTGCGCTGGAGTCCTAAAGCCTGTCACTTACCAGCCAAAAGAAAGGGCCTACACAATAGCCAATCAGAAAATAGTAATATTAATAACTGGGTAAAATGCAACACAACAACCAATGAAAAGGCATCCTGTAGAATGTCACTCTTGCCTGTTTTCAAATCTTGAGAGCCCTGTTCGCACTGTACAAAATTCAACCACTGTATTTCATTGTAACATTTCTTTTTTGTCGAAGGATTCTCATTTTTCTTGTTGTCATTTTCCTTGTTACCAAAATCATTCAGGGTCACTGTGTAAATTACCTAAGGGCGCTTAAACCACACCCTAAAATCGATGGGAGAATATGCAGCAGGTATGCACTTGAAAGAATCGACTACAAACCCTTTTCCTCACAACTAAGTGGCAAAGTCCCCCCCCCCCACATGATCTTAACTCTGTTCTCGTGTTATATACTATCATGCTAATTACTCAATTAGTTAATCAGATTATTAGGTTATCAGAAAATAGCAGGAAAGATGACTATAAGTATATGAATAGTTTTATTTTAATAAATACATTTATTCAACAAAAGACATTTTCATAAACATCTGTCATTGTTTCATCCTATGATCAGTGATCCAATAACTTATTAATTACCTCAGGCAGACTTTGGTCATCCATTGTGCGTCAGTTCTGTCAGAAAAACACTCTGTGACATAAACATTCTCATGCTGGCTTTTTACTATAAAAATTATACATTGTTGGCCTTTTACTATAATGCTGCTATACAACTATAAAAAAATGGCTCTTGTACCTGAATGTAATGCTTGTCTGTAGCCTTTCCTGTGGCTTCCTGAAACATTCAACAAAACTTGCCGTGGCTCCCCATGAGGCGCTGAGAAAAAAGGATGAAACAAAGACGAGTTTTCATCTGGACTTTCCTGAATATCTATTGGGACTCAAATGCGTTTGTTTAACCAAATTCAAAATGATATACTCACCAGTGGGGATAGTAACAAGCCACCCGAGATGCACATGACGGCGCGAAACTGTGCAATGACAACGAATACATCCAGGTGTAATACTGTGCTTTAAATAGAATTAACCTATGACATGACTAATGTCTCCAGCATTGCATCAACAATCAAAAGAAAAGGGAAATATCTTCAGTGCAAAACTACCAGCTTGCCTGCCTCATATTCCCAGTGAACTAGCCAGTGTCTCATTTTACATATAATTTATATTAAGTTTTGGTTTGTTTCCCAAGGTAAGACGCCATGACACGAGACTCCTCTGGATAGCCCACAAGGGCAGAGTGCTATGGCATAAGCTTCATCTTGCAAGGCAAAGGAGAAACTCTCTGAAAATCCCACACGGTACAGTGAGACACTGCCCATCAGGTACAGCAGCTCAACACAATAAAAACAATTTACTGCAAAATAAAAAGAATGTTAAACAAAACAGCAAATTTAAAAAGCCAGTTGTCATAATTAAAAATCAGTGGCATCTTGATTAAAACTCCTTAATCTTTACTGCTTTGTTTACTAGCTTTGTTGACAATACCAATGCATTTCAATGTTTAGAATATAGAACTTTATCAAGAATAAAATGAAACATCAGTGTGCAGCATATAAACAAAACTATGTTGCTACGATTAAACAATTATAACCAGTGACCCAGTTACATGCAGAATCAAGACAAGAAAACAGAGTAAAAGAAACATAAAACAGCACTGTACCGTATTAGAGTAAAACATACACGTTACTGATCACAAAGCATTCAACTCAAACCAGTAAGCAGCTAGAAAGAATTTAGAATTGCAGAATGGGCCATACCCAGTCTAATAACTCCTTTAACCAGTCTAACCAGTTATTCTTAAAATGTCAAGTAATTAAACTGAACAATGAAATCAAAATGACAACAGAAACACATACACTCACTCTTCTTTTACCATTCACAGATATTACAGTAATAAAAAAATGTCCAGTGCACATTTACAATCAAACTTCAGGGGCCATTTTAGATTTGAGTGATATAGAGATCTAGCTTAACATTAAAATTATATACATGCATTGTACTTAAAAACAAAATCATTGATACGTTTCATTATTCAGTATTCCATATTTTTAAATCAGTAGTTTAAAAATATGAAAGACACCAAAAAATATCAGGTAGAATTGTCTTTTTCCTGTAAACTATAATTATAATTATTTAAGTAACGAAAATAAGTTGAAGTTTTCCACTGAAATTCTTCCTTCGCTTGATTTTGAGGTTATTTGAGGACAATGTGGTAGCCATCACTGTTCTCATCACCAACTGTAAAAAAATAAAGCATGAAATTTACAGTGTGCGCAGTAACATCAGAAAAGTCACGAGGGGTGCATGGTGTGGACAACATGCAGGACAGACAGGAAGCGTGCAGCTACCTTTCAGTGTGCTGACAGTGAAACAGGTCTCCTCAATGAAGTTCTGCACCATCTGCGAGCACAACATAAAGTTGTTGATCCGGTTTCCGGAATGCCTCGCTTCAGCGGGGATAACAACGCCTCAGGTTACTGTCTGTGTCACGTTTGCATTTACAAAAGTGCTCTACCAACATTTTCCTGTCATGCGTCAGCTTGCTCTTTTCGTAACATTCTCAGCATATTACCAGTGTCAAAGATGTGAAATTTGAAAGCTGTCTTGATTTCTAGGGTCATCTGAAGGTCCTGACTCATAGCGTCGGAGCCAAGGATCAATCGCATCACAGAATGCACTGGGCCCTGTCCTCACCCCGTCGGATATCAACACATGGACTCCGGCCGGGCCCTGCCTGTACACCCGGCTGATCCGCTGTGGGGACACATTGTAGATGTTGGCGATCTTCTCCTTCAGCTCAGACATAGTGAGTTCATCCAGGTAGATGGCATGGTACACTGCAAAAAAGAAGGAGCGACATGAGTTGCCAAAATTCTCCTCATATCCAACCCCTAATCCAGCTGGATAATAACAATACAATACTCTGCAATTAAGTCATTGGGAAAATACCATCTGATTGTTTGATGTTGCTCTTCAAAAAGTTCAGTTTCTAATAGTACTTGTGAGGCGCTGTTGGCTCACTCCTACATCTCTGACGGGGTTCATCTTTGGTGCCACACAATTATCTAGCAAGTCTGCCCCTCCAGTTGTCTGCCATGGGTCACCTATGCAACGTACCGTCCTCACTGGGCATTGGCTTGGCCTGCTGCTGGTGACGCACGTATACCGTGAGGCGCGGCTGTATACACCTAAGGGGAACGGAGTCAGGAATAAATAAACAAACAGGGACGCGGACATAAAAGAGAGCCTTTGGGTGCCTTCGGGGCATCCCGTACACCGCCAAAGAGGCACGGATGACCCACCGCCCTTTAATGGAGTTAAACATCCGAATCCCATCCGCCGGACCGCAAATCTGGACAAAGTCATCTTTGGACATTTTCAATAGGTCAGCAGCTGTGATAAAATGGCTGATCAGTGGGACCATGTGATGCACGAGATTAAAAAATAAATCTTGAAGTACTGAACTCTAAAGTCACTGGGAAAAAATGGCAAGTATGCTGCTGCTGTACTGGGTCAATATTTTAGACATTTCAGCCAGTGCTGTTACACCAGGGCAACCTGCACGATCAGCCCAGAGGTGAATCAAGTCTTGCCATGAATGAGATGAGCCATTACTGCCTTCTGTGCGAGAATTACGCTTAGCCACCATGTTGGATTACAGCCTTCCTGGCCCCTCAGCCCACTTGAACACCAACCTGAGAAGCTGGAGAACAACCTGCAGAACTGCGAGAATCGATGGCGATGAAGCCATTGCTGTGTGTCCTGCGTGGACCATGTGGGCAGGAGGTGCTGTTGGGCAAAAGACACACAGGCTCCCGGTACTGGAAACAGGCCCACAGTCGGCAAACAGGGGTGGCAAGCGTATTTCCGCACTTACATCAGAGCAACTGGGCAGCATCGGCTCCCCCTGCTGGTCAGGAGAGCAGTTTCTGTAACAGCCCAGACAAAAAAACATTAAAAACTCAATATTGACAAATTATCTTGCACAAAAGCCGTGTCCCAGAGCTGTCCATCCTCTACACAATGTGTCAGACCTGAGCTTCGTACAACCAAAACCATTAAACGATTCTTGATATTTCACTTTCAAACCAATTTAATCACTATTAAATAATGCAACAAATGGAAGAATCTTTTCAGTCGATCTGCTGTTGCTTAATGAAAGAAGCCTGCTTTAACTCAGTGGCTGTTCTGTAAACAGGGGCACAGAAGCTGACAGTGTCTTCATTGCTAAAAGAGAGCCGCCGCTTATCTGACTGTCACATACTGAGGGAGGTACAGACTGACGGGGGCTCACCCTTCCAGAAGGCCGCAGGGGGTCGGAGAGCTGCGGAAGATGGGGGAGGGGGGGCCACAGCACAGGCCAGGGGCGTCAGGCCACGGTGTGCACTAGGGGCCGCAGGTGAAGCAATGCACTTGTAAATGCGGGGCATTGTACTACACCCCCATAGGGCTGCAGCTGAGCCAGCCTTCGCTCTGGCACACGCCACTGATTAAACTGGGCAAGCTGGCAACGCGCACCTCACACTGTTCATTGAGACACAGTACACTGTACACTGCAAAGAGACACAGCTCAACCCAAACAGGCTGACCGGCACCAGCAGTGATCAGACATGTATCTGGTACATTAACAGCATTTGTCATCAAAACTAGAACTTTATGTAATTACCAGCTGAACCTGATTTAGAACATTTCAATACTGGATTGTCTTTGATGTTAGAGACAAAATGATACAAAGAGACATAAAACATTTGCACATTTTTACACCTGGGTATATTAAGGGTATTTTAAAAATGTTTTTGAATAGCTGTAGTGACTTAAACTAGTATCTTCTGGGTTAATTACCAGCACATTGGTATTTCCACAGAAACCTGCAAGACACAACATCTTATAGGAATTGTCTCCTACTGGCTTTCAACTGTCACTTGGAAAAACTTTCATTCAATTTTGGCAGATGGGAACTAGCAGTCACTGTTTCTGAGATCAGCCTAATCCAGGGGTGGGCAGTCTTATCCAGAAAGGGCCGGTGTATATGCAGAATTTCACTGCAACTCCCTAATTAGGTTACTAATTAGAGGACTGATTGGCTGAAGAGTCCTCACACCTGTGTTTGAACAGCTGACTTAAAGGTTACCCCAAAAACCCGCATACACACCAGCCCTTTGCAGATAAGATAGCCCTTCCTTGTTATAGACACTGAGCACAGGAACACCAGGTTAACCAGGCTGGATAATCACCAGATCAACCAACCAGAGCAACTGACCCCAGAAGCTCCGAGATGGCAAGGCTGTCACTGCCAGACTGCTACCGTCTTCCCCGAAAAGCACCAAAATGAACACTGTGCATCAAGGTGTGTACAGGCTAACCAATGTAAAGGGTGATACTAATAATACCTCAGCAAGCACTGTGGATTCATAGCAGGGCTGGTATTTCTCTCTGTCTTGTAGAGACTTTTTCTCTATCTTTTCCCTGTCAGTCTTCAGTTTGCGATCAGCTCCTTTGGGCTTCCAGGAAAGAGAAAATGAGGGTATGGTTCACCTCTACCTCCAGTGCAACAGTAATCAGGATTACACAGTAACAAGATTTAACTTGCCCATTGCAAATGGATAACCAGTAACTCAGAGACTTCACTCTCAGACGTGAGGCCGTACTACATTCTCATGTCTGTACTTTTCCGATTCACAGACATCAGACAGTCGCTGCACTTATCGAACTGCACTTAGACTGAAGAAGCGGAAGTAATATGATCAATGAAAGGAATTCGCTAAAAAGGAGACAGGAGTGACCTGGGCAGAACTTCTTGTTAGCAGCAGTTTGCAGATCTTCCTCGCAGGACCCTCACCTTGAAGACCTTGACCTGGCAGCTGGAGGAGTGGACATGCTCCTGGTACTCTCGACCCCCGTTCTGGATGAAGGTGTCGACCTGAATGCGGAAGGGCACCCCCTTCTCCCCGCCGTGCTTGCGCGGGGTGAACTCTGTGCTGATGCAGTTGACCTGCAGCGTGTCACAGCGTGTAGTGAGGGGAGTGGGCAGGCGGCACGCCCAAGGAGCACAGCATGCCAGGCTCCAGAGCGGTACCTGGATGAACACGGAGCTGCCTTTGACGGGATCCCACAGGAACTCCACCGTGTTCAGCTGCAGGGGGTGTGTCTGCGGCTCCATGATCCCCACGGAAAGAGGCAAATCTGCAGGCAGCCAGACATCACAGAACACAGCCAAGGGGCCTCCAGCACATGGGAGAAAAGAGACGACCCCCCCCCACCCCATGTCAGTGAGCGTGGCTCACCAATATCGAGAATCCTGTCACCAGGTCTGCTCCAGCGCCAGCCCTCCAGCTGCTGGTGCTCAGTGTACTGCAAGCGTCGGTCATGGAACACCACCCTCACAATGCTCTGCAGGAACACAATGGCGCAGGCTTCACCATGTTAACCAAAACCACCACAAGACCTTCTCAGGAGGCCAGCTTTCTCTTGAACCTTGATTCCTGCGAATTTCATTTGCTGCTTATTTGAGAAGCGTCCCCAAGGTCACGCTAAAAGAAAAGTTACACATTCCAAAGTTTTAGCTCTATAATGGAATCAGAATCAGTGATCAGTCTGAGGATGGTGTCTAGAGCACCTTAGCCTGCAGTGCCCTGCTGCCATAAGAATCCACTGCATATCACAGTGTTCAACTTACAGTTATACTTACTGTACACTGCATATCACAGTGTTCAACTTACAGTTATACTTACTGTACACTGCATATCACAGTGTTCTACTTACAGTTATACTTACTATATAGCATACAGAATAAAAGCCAATACCCAAGAGACAGGTGACAATTTGCTGCAGACACATACACATGCACAAACATTTATGTGCACATGGACACGCATCCACACACATGCACACATATTTACGCACATATACACACACATACTGTACATACAAGCAAACACACGATTCATACATTAATTTTGGGGACTCTTCAGTTCAGTTATATGGGCATAACCCTAACCCTAACCCAGCCCTAACTTTAACCATAAATAACCAAACAAAATAAAACCAAAGACTTTTGGCTATTTTAGTTTTTTGATTGCATTCACAGATTTTCGTAAAACTGAGAGTCATATTGTGGGGACCTGAAAAACGTTCTCGCAAGTTTTACCAGCAAGTTTTACCAGCACTTCTGCTTCTTGCATGAGTACCCAGGCTTCACAGCCTCGGGCCAGAAACCTTGTTTGTGAAGGTGCCACCAGCATTCTTGCATGCCTAAGATTTACTGACAACCATGGAGAGAAAATGTTTTTAAAGATACACATCAGGATAATCCAGAGTAGCTGGGTCTCTGATCGACCGACAGACAGCCAGCCAGGCAGAATGGCTTAATGAAAGCTTCAGGCATCCGTCTCAGAATTACAGGAATGTCAGGTTATATCTGTACAAGCTAGGGACACTGACATACACTCACTGGCCACTTTATTAGGTAGACCTTGCTAGTACTGGGTGGGACTCCCTTTTGCCTTCAGAACTGCCTTAATTGTTTGC
>JAABNX020000040.1:5331284-5367528 GCA_015163995.2 Mormyrus lacerda
TTGTGTGTTCAGAGATGCTCTTCCCCATACCTTGATTGTACCGAGTCATTATTTGAGTTACTGTTGCCTTTTTATTAGCTTGAACCAGACAGGCAGTTCTTCTCTGACTTCTGCCGTCAACAAAGCATTTTAGCCCAGAGAAACGCCACTCTCACTGGATGGTTTTCTTTTCAGCCCATTCTCTATTAACCGTACAGATGGTTGTGCATGAAAATCCCAGTAGATCAGCAGATCCTGAAGTACTCATTCCAGTCTGTCTGGCACCAACAACCATGTCAGTTTAAAATTCACTTAAATCACTTATCATCCGCATTCTGGTGTTTCATGTGAACTGAAGCTCCTGACCTGTATGTAGACTATGTTATACATTGTACTGTTGACATTCAATTGGCTGATATTCGTTTCAATGAGCAGTTGAACTGGTTTACCTAAAAAAAAATGGCAAGTGTGCATAAACATACACACATAACCAGTGATGGAAAAAGTACTATTTTCATACTTAAGTGAAAGTACAGAGACCATACCACAATGTTACTTAAGTAAATGCAAGCAATTCAGTGAAATACTACCCAAGTAAAAGTATCTATTTTTAAAAGTACTTCAGTATTGCAAGTAAAAACTACTACACATTGAAAGCAAACTATCCTTTTGAACTCACTCAAGACAAGTTTGACTACAGCATTACAGTGGATATAAAGTGTACACACCCCTGTTAAAATCCCAGGTTTTTGTGATGTAAGGACATGAGACCACGATAAATCATTTCAAAACTTTTACAACCTTTAATGTGACCTATAACCTGTACAATTCAACTGGAAAACAAACAAATCTGATAGGGGTAATAATATTTAAAAATTAAAAAATGTACAATAAGCTGGTTGAATTCAGTCTTTTTGGATACACACCTGGCGTCAATTAAACTGACTATGATTAACCCCAAAAAAAGTTCAGCTGTCCTAGTAGGATTTTCCTGACACTTCCTCAGTTGCATCCTACAGCAAAAGTCACGGTTGGCAGAGAGCTTACAAAGCATCAAAGGGATCTCACTGCTGAAAGGTATCAGTCAGGAGAAGAGTACGTTAGATATACCATGGAACACAGTGAAAACAGTCATCAAGAAGTGGAGAAAATATGGGACAGCAGTGATGTTACTGAGAACTGGATGTATCTCCAAAACTCATGAGAAGACAAGACCAGAATTGGTCTGGGTGGCTGCCAAGAGGTAGGAATTTCTGGCAAGTACTGGATGCGTACATGTGACAACAATCTCCAAAACAAATCCAAATCTCCAAAACACAGAATGTGTTATGGTCTGATCTAACCAAGGCTGATTATTTTGGCCACAATTCCAAAAGCTATGTTTGCCAAAAAAACAACACTCTGCATCACCAAAAGAACACCATACCCACGGTGAAGCATGGTGACGGCAGCATCATGCTTTGGGGCTGTTCTTCACCTGGAACATTGTGTCTCCCATGCATATTTAGCATAAAGGTCCCAGTTCCTGTTGTGTGGCGTGAAAGTGACAATGTGCATTACAGTGCATTACAAAAAAGCAAAACTAAGTCAAAGAGGATAGATGGGTATTTTCTTCTTATTTATGAAATAGGCTGTTTGTAGGTAACTTGGTTACATGTGTACAACTGGAGGCTGTTGCAGTGCAGGTCGCAATGTCAGGCTAGGACTAGGCCTGTGCCGTAGGGGAGGGGTCTCTTACAGGAACTATACACTCACATTCACTTCCCTGCAAAGATTCATTCTTTTTGTTATTCCGCTTGTGCTCAGAAATATACCATGAATGTTGCTTCCTTCCTCAACTATGACCAATGAAAGCCAGTGAGGCATGTAAGGTTGTGTTGTAAGCAAGTGTATGATTGGCTGGAAACTAAACCTGGGACTGAACGTATATGTCTAAACAAATGACCGTGACCTCTCGTTCAGTGATGGGAATTCCAACTCTTTTTAGCGAGCCAGATCATTTGGCTAAGCTCAGAAATAAGAGCAGGCTCTTTTGGCTCCCGAACGGCTCTCCATTTAGTACCACTTCTGGCGTTTACAATTCAGTCAATTTTAGAAATATTTTGACTTGTGTTTTGACCTCTCAGACAGTGCGCTACTAATGAATGTGGGACTTCTGATCCTCATCCCAGCCGCCTCACACTTAGCTCCAAACTGCACCAGAACATGCTGCAGGTCGCAGCCCGAGGATGCCGGCAGGACCACATCATCTGCAAAACATCAGACCTCCTCCGTTCCTCAGCTGTGGCTAGAAATTCTGCCCATAAAAGTTACTGCCTGAGTCCCTGACCAAGGGCAGCCCTGGCGGAGTCCAACACCCACCGGGAACCAGCCTGACTTACTGCTGGCAGCGTGAACCAAACTGTCGCTTCAGTTACACAGGGACCTGATGGCCCATAACTGCGGACCCCATAGCCCGTACTCCTGAAGCACCCCATAGGACCCCCCAATGGACACAGTCATATGGCTTTTCAAAGTCCACAAAGCACATGTGGACTGGTTGGACAAACTCCCTTGAACCCTCCAGTATTTCTGTGAGGGTGAAGAGCTGATCCAGCATTTCATGACCGGGACAGAATCCATATTATTCTTCTTGAATCAGAGGTTTGACCAACGTGCAGACCCTCCTCTCCAGTACCCCGGCATAGACCTTCCCAAGGAGGCTGAGCAGTGTGATCTCCCTGAAGGTAGGACTTCTTAAAAGATTGGAACCACCACCCCAGCATGCCAGTCCAAAGACACTGTCCCCAGCCTCCACTCAGTGTTGAAGAGATGTGTTGACCATGAGAGCCCAACAAGGATCTAATGACGCTTTATCATAAAGTACATGCCACTCACATAAATCTAGCCAGTTACTAACACAGCCTTTACTGCCTGTTTGATATTCACTTGTATTAGTTCATTTTTTCTGCCGTCTAAATGTAGAATAATGACTTTAGATTATGGGAGAAGTACCTCACACATTATGGATATCTCTATGTGAATCTCATACAGCCACTTGTACTAACAACTGAATGAAAGCCCCATTTCACCGGGATTATGAAGATGAATTTGGCACTTTAAACTCAATACTAAAATACTAAATTCAATGCTAGGCCAAAGACATTTCCCACATGATGAGTAGTTATGTGACATTATGTTGAATTTAATCTGCTTAGACAGCTAAGGACATTTTAAGGAAAATATTTATTCTGGATCCACTCTAAATGACTATATTAGAAATGTACTGGGAGAAAAAAACTACAAAAATAGTCACAGTTAATTACAAAAACCCAACTGAAAGGTTGGATTAATTACTGAAAGGCATCATTGTCTGACCAAACACCCCAGATATATTTACATTGCATGTATCCTTGTTAATTAACAATAAAAGGGTAATTCTTGCTTTTCTGTGAATAATCCCACAAAACTAAAATAACCACGACACAACTTCACTTCTGTTAAAGTCATGCTTTTGTAAGAAAGAGGTAAAAGGTGAAAAAGTCAGCAAATCGAAGACGATTCAAACTGCATCATGGATGAATGGCAGCTTTTACTTCAAAGAGAAAAATACCCAAGACAGAAATATGTGGAAATCTGTCATTCAAACAAGTCATGTTATAACATTATTCATAACATGGAAGAGGGGGGAGGTTGTTCAACAGTACGGAGGTGGACAAGCAGGAGCGCCCCACCACATCAGATAAATTACAAAGCAGCGGGGAGACTCACTTTGTGTTGACAAACCAGGAAATAAAGATGTTAAAGAAACGGAACATCAGAGATTAAAGTGGGAGGAGCACATAAAATACA
The DNA here is from genome assembly GCA_015163995.2 of Mormyrus lacerda. NCBI lineage: Eukaryota > Metazoa > Chordata > Actinopteri > Osteoglossiformes > Mormyridae > Mormyrus > Mormyrus lacerda. The sequence goes on from JAABNX020000040.1 coordinate 5,335,095, forward strand.
ATATTTTACCTACCTTTACAAATTTGCTGCTTATATCTGTATAATCCACTAGTTTCCTGTTAAGCATACGGATTTCGTAGGACTGACCTACATTTTAAAACATTAAAACAAGCCTGATTAAAATTTTAAAAAAAAAATCAATTAGAAAAATGCTTGACAATACGGAGACTAGTGTAGTCTTTGTTCTCCTAAGACACAAGCTTTTATAAGTGAATAAAGGGTAGTAGTGACATAAGAATCAATTTCTCAAAATCACATGCAAACTAAAACGCTAGACATATAATCATCAGTAATATAGCAACAATAAAAACAATGACATACTCTGAAATCTGTAGTGTTTCCCATTAAGGTAAACACAGTTTTTTTTTAGGAACAAAGAAATAGGCCAACAAGTTAAAAATTTATGTTCTGACAAACAATTGAGAAAAAGTGATGTCAGAAATTTCCTACGCCAAATCTTAGTGATCCTAAAATTGATAGATTGATCTGTGTGAGCAAACACCTACATGTCACAATGATGTCATAGTGAATGTATCCTACTGTGATTCAGTGGGGCCTTTTGGCTATACTGGCCATTAAATAGCGATAACATGCCGACGGGGGCAACAGAGGGACATGGATATCCTGACAGATTTAGGGGGTCCAGCACTTGAAAGGGGGTGTTGAATATGTAACAATATATGCAAAATTTAGTGGGGGGCCCAAGGTGACATTTTGTCACAGATGAACAGTTCAAAAGATTGCATTCCCTGTTCAAAATGAAATGGCCGCAAACTTCAGGCGAATTACCAGCCCAAATAAGCAAAAACAGAATGACATAACATCTCTGCAGCAGACACTGGTTGCATTTGACACTGAAGGTCACAGCGACCTGGAATCTGTCAAAAGTATCTTTATTGGCAATAATTTAAATGCAGCAGGAAACTATGAACATGTAAAACAAAATTGGTAATTACTGAGAAATAAACTTTCAAAAATAGGGTGAGTATTGTTAAAATGGAACACTTTCTGAAAATTTGCTTTCTGGAGAAATTGCCTCAATGTCTTGAATCCCACTTGATACTATTCCAAATACATGAATGCCTTGTGAACACTATACCAAAGAGAAAATAAATATTACTAAACACACATATTAATTGCAAAGTTTCACTGTCTTATTTTGCCAGGTGTCCCGATTTCACGGTACTCACCCTATAAAAATGAAAAAAAAAAACAGCCAGTTATCTGAGCCGACGGTGAAACAGTGTTGTGTCGTGCCGATTTCAATCGACATGCTGAGATTCTGGTCAGTAGTGCCATAAAAATGGGCTTTGGATAAATAAAGTTCCTCATGGTGATCAATGGCTAGATGGAAATTGCGCCTGTCAGCCCAGCCATCTATTCCTAACGGGGAGAATTATTTAAAGAGAAGAAGGGACGAGACCGTACCTTGGTTCAGATAGGTGAGGGTTTCATCGTGTATTTTTACCGCTGGTGATGTAGGTGCGCAGAGGACATACTGAAAAGCGGGCATCTTTTCGCACTTTTCGGAGATATGCGGAGTCTCCTCGTGCTTAAGGAACGATGCCAATGCATCTCTAAGGGGAAAATGCAGCGCGATGAACAAAGATCTCCAGTGAAAACGCATGTGATCAGCTCGCCCCGCACCAGATGCACCTAAATACAAGTTCGGCCCGGCGACAGTTTAAAAAGAAGTTTACCTGGGTAATATTATATATTTTAATGTTGACAATGAGCGGGCGTAGGTCTCCAAAATATTTAATTTCAAATAATTACAGAAGAGAGATTAAAGGACTTCCGATACACGCTGAATATTGCACAGCACATTACAGAAACAATTTGCTTAATCCTTACAAGCAAACGTTAAATTTTTTTAAAAAACAATTAATACGATCAAAGTCAGTTCCCGACTTATAAACCAGGCAAGTAGAGTTATTATTATTATAGTCTAATTAAAAAAAAAACGAATGAAAGGACGATATTTTTTAAATGTCTGAATATAATACTTTGATAAAAAATATCCGTCTAAAATCAAAGTAAAATTTCCAGAAAAAGCATGTTGTTTCATAGACATAATAAAAGCATCATTTATTTATTTCAAAAAGCTGGACTCACCGGAGTGAATGCTGGGTGTAAGGTTCTGGTTGAGAGTGCCAAAAAAGCATCTTTTACACATATGGCAGGCAGAGAAGTACAGCTGTGAACATCCCAAAGCCGGGGAGCCGCAGACCGTAGGCATCTGGCGGCCGCTAAGCGCCCCCGCACGCTTATAAAGGAGCCACCCTTGACCCCCTTCGGCAAACCGACCTCCGGTGAACTGCGACGGGGATCGACACACCCGCTCAGTGGGCTCAGTCCGTTTAAAAGCTCGAGGGAAAACGTCATTAAATGCGATATTAACCCTTGTGTACTTTTAGTAATTCGACATGCCCTGACTGCCGACCAAGCATTCACTTGGTCGTTTCAGACTGGGCATAGGTCCTGTGCAGTTAATATTTGTATGAAGACGACTAGTTATTGGCGTCTGCTATTCAGGCCTTCCATGCTTGGGAAAACTGTCCCTTGTCCTCTGTTAGAGCACCAGGAATCTAAACAGATATGTAGTCTTGCAAGTTAATATTTTACACTGTGGACCTCAGCAAAGAGGTTTATTTTAAAATGTAATGCAAAGCCCCAGATGGCCGTTTCGGCCCAACGTGAAGAAAGTCCGGTCACAGAGACGCAGCCATAAGAGGTCTTTGAATTTGGTTTATTTCTAGAGCAAACTGATGTTTATAATTTTTTGTCTGCAAATTCTATCACATGTGGCTATTAATAAAAACAAGAACAAACATTAAATCTGTACAGCTGTCATGATACACACAAAATAAAACAATATATAAATACATATTGATATTACATGACAAAAGCAAAAAAAAATTAAAATTAAATTTAAAAACAAAACATGCTTCATCAACATTTTGCTATGGATTCCACGGTAATGGCCAAAGAGCACGGTCCTTTCTGGAGACTCGCTGTCTCCTGCGAAACGTAAAGACTTTCTCCCTATAGACAGGAATTAAGCGAAACTCTGGAAAAGGCTCAAAGTAACTTTACTGGAAACGTACTCATCTCGACTGGTGTGAAGCGGGTCTGTTTGCAAGTATCGTCTGAGTCAGCCTAGCATGGTAAGGGTGGTGGACACCAGACCGCACACCCAGACGTCCCGGGACCGTCTCGAGTCAGGATCTCACACCCAAAGTCGGCAGGCTGCTCTCTGAGGCTCGACTATCTTAGACCTCAGTTTGGGTGCCCAGACCCAAAAATAGCTCAAGTAGTGTTTGATTGCTTTTCCAGTTCAGATTAATACTGTATGTACAGGCCGAGCTGAGGAGCCAAGGGACTCGGATCAGAACCAATCACAGCACAGCGGGGTGGGTTTCTGAGACATGCAAGTTACCTGTGAACGTGCAAAACAAGAGCTCTTTGACCTTTTTTTTGCTTTCTAATAAGTTTGCGAAGCAGCAACTGGAAGAAATGTACAAAATATTTTAAGGGTGCGTCTTTTTTTTTAATTGCAGAAAACTGGTTACATTGGGTACAGGTGAGTTATAAGGCCTTTCTTGACATCAGACCTTTCTTCATCGTCACAAAATGAGGCCTTCTGAACTACACAGGCTCTCTCACTGCAGAGAAGGACGAGCACACAGTAGCACCACTTAACATTCAACACGACCGTCCATTTTACAGCTGTTCCAGTACAGGGCTGGGTTAGAGCCCGGAACCCATTCTGGGCAGCGTGACTCGAGGCAGGGGACACTCTGGACAGGGTGCCAGTCAATAGCGGGGCACACAAGCTCACGCACACAACGGGCAATTTAGAGATGTCGATCAGCCTAACTGCATGTGTTTCGACTGTGAGAGGAAACCAGAGAGTCCGGAAAAACCCCCGCAGCACAGGGAGAGCATGCAGATCCTATTGCTGGCTACTGCATCACCGTGCCGCCCGTATAACAGTCTGTGTGGTGAAAACAGTACGCTGAAAATGCGAGTAAGGCCTGAGAGTGTCTTTAGTGTCCATCGTTGTGACGTAATGCGTAAGGGTCATGGGGCTTTAGTGTCAGGCGTGTCACCATCGGAACTGGGGAACCGCAAATCCACTGCAACACGTTACAGCCCTTCCTCTCTTTGACGGCCACGGGAAAACAAAAAATAAATAAAAATCTAAGCGGAGAAACGTCCGACATTTATACAGTGCACTGACTAACGGAATTTCTGACGAAGGCTGGAGTGTAAAACGTCATTGGATGTCCCGCGACAGGCACATACTGTGTGTGGGAGTGCGGGTGGGTGGGTGGGTGGGGGCGGGGGTTGTTTCTTTCGAGCTGCTTCATCAGTTGGCACGTTTCTTGAGGGCACACGTCCTCAGTCTATCCCATTTACAAATTAGTGTTTGAGATTGTCAAGGATTCCCCAGGAAAAAACAAACGGTTCCCATAAATATTTCCTCATTTTCTCATAATGGATTATTTTTTCTGATTGTAGTGAGACAAACTATGGCGGACTCTGATCAGGACATACGGACCTCACCGAAGCGCAGCTTATCCCTGAAGCTGAGCAAGTCGCCAGTCAGTCAGACAGCTTAATACTTTCACCTTAAGTGGCCATTACCAAACATCCGTGTAACGTGATTAATCATAATAAACAAAACTTTTTATCTGCCCTTCATGATGAATGTCAAAAGCAAAGTATTCAATGAATTTCTGTTTAGTTAACTGGACTAACTTCTCACTAATTCCCGACCCTTGGTTAAATAAAACACAACATACGGAAATTTAAAAAAAAAAAAATTCTGTGTATAACCCTATATTTTTGGTTGTTACTGTGCTCAGCGTTGGAATACTACACTAGACCCTCATGTATTAATCACTCGGCCAGCCAAATGATCGTCTGCCATGACAAATAGTGAACAATTAGTCAAGCGACTCCAGCCGTTTCTCACAGATCCAGCAGGACACGCTCTTCAGAACATGCCCTTTATTCAAGGCTGCTGCCACTTGCAGGAATGACGAGAATCCGCTCTTAGGGCAAAGTGGGGCAGCTCAAAGGTCTCTAGATGATCGCAGTAAGCGGATATCATTTGCCCTTATTTGTCTCATTGTCAAAGAAAATCATAACATTTTCAGCTAAGCCATCAATTCAGAAGGACATCAGTAACAGCAAGGCTGCAGCACAGACAGTGATTGTCCCACATCCCACCCGGTGAGACCTCGTCGCTCCAGAAAAGGGAGAAATATCAGCAAAATGACTCCACATCCAGAAGTATGAAGGTGAAAGGAAATCGTGTATAGTAAACACTGGCTGAAAGATATACAATGACCCCCCCCCCCCCCCCCCCCCCCCGCCACCGCTGGGGGAAGGGGAGGTGGGTGTTGATGCAAACACAGATGGAGAGGTCAAGAAGGAGGCATGGCCGCCGTCGGGGTGGGGGGTAGGGGCAGCTACGGGCCGCAGACTGGCTAGCTGTGTGTGGACACATCCGATGAGCTGCTACTGTTGCTGTTGGTGGTCTGGGCCCTCTTGATGTACAGGTTGAGCAGCTTCATCTGTAGGGAAAACGTGGAGGCACCATGAGCTCCGACAGTGGTGTGGGGGGGGTGGTGGCGGGGTTGCTTCAGCATTGCCAGGACCACGGGGCCCCTAAGCATCTTGACTGGCATATGCTGTATAACCGGTTATACACTTTATGGACAAAAGTACTGGGACACCTGACCATTACACCCACAGAAACTTCATAACATCCCTCCATATGGACCTTGCTTTGTGCTCTGGGGCACAATCGTGCTGGACAGAAAAGGGCCTTCCCCAAACTGATCCCACAAACTTGTATGCATAGAGTTGTCCACAACGTATTGGTATGCATACCAAGACATGGCTAGGTGAAGAAGACCTAGACTGACCCGCACAGAGCCTTCACCTCAACCCCATCAAACATCTTTGGGATGAACTAAAATGGAGATTTTGAGCCAGGCCTTCACATCCAATATCAGTATCTGACCTCACAAATGCTCTTCTGGATGTATGTAAGAACACAACAAAATCTGGTGGAAATCCTTCCCAGAGCAGTGGCAGCTGTTATAGCTGCAAAGGTGGGGTCCAACTCCATAGCAATGCAGATGGATTTACAATAGGATATCATAAAGTTCCAGTGGGTACCCCAATACTTTTGTCCATATAGTGCCCACACCAAGATTAATCAAGGACCAGTCAATTTTAGGTGGTACACTGGTGAGGAACTTCACTAACTGGGCATAAAAGGTTCAAACTCCAGGAAACGCCATGCTCTCGGCCCAAATCACTCCAAGGAATATCTAGATGAATAAGGAGCAGGTGTTTGGCCCCCCGCTCTAGTGTTTTGGCCGGAGAGATTCACACACCTCACACAGGAGGACTCAGCGTACTCAGCAAATGATTCTTGTTAATGCTGAACTAATATGCAGAAAATACACTGCAGCTAGAGATGCAACAACCGGGCCAGGTCCAAACCCCGGATGTCATACAGAGCCTTTGCTCACCCAGGGATGATTCTTGCACAGAACCAGAACTATATGTGCCCCTGTCACTTGGCCCAGGCAAGGCCACCGAGCAGCCAACTCGATCCGGTGAGGGTGCTCCTGGTCACTCCTGACTTGGCTGCTCTCCCAAGACCGGGATGGCTCCTGCGCAGCTGGGATGGGTAAACCGAGGTCATATGACTGTACCTTGCTGCCCGTGAGCTGGGAAAGATGTGGCTTCAGCTCCTCGCCAATCACGGAGTAGATGGCCACCAGGCAGAACACGCTTGCCTTGCGCACGCTGCTCTCCGTGTTATCATAGCCCTGTGGATGGGAGACACGCACCTGCTGAAAGCGCAAACACATGCATGCATGGCATGCTCCCGCACACCCCACAGGGCTCTACAGGATATGCAGGCTTTTCTATAAAAAGACAGGATTGACAAAACAGGCCTGTGTTGTGTAAACTCCAAATAGCTCCCCCTCCCCCCAGCAAGAGCATTCGGACGGACCTGCAGGAGCCCAGGTATGATGTCGGGCAGAAGCTGCAGCAGAGAGTCCTTGACAATGCGCTCGATGACCTTGGTCTGCATCTTGATGGCCGCCAGGTTGATGGGGTAGTCGGCCGTCTGCACAATAGGACACAGCACCTTGGTGCACTGCTCCGGGTGGATGGAGCCTGCCAGGGTGGAGGCCGTCTCCTCTGCCGCCCGCACCACCTGTGGGGGAAGGGGGCGGGGTCACGAGTGCAGGCGCGCGGGGAAAGCGTGACGCTACGGGATGCAGTGAAGCTACGGCCATCAAAGTGAGAGCAGCATCCAATCAAAACACAAGCAGCCCAAGGTGGGGGGACTGTGAGCCCCCTACCTCCTTGTGAGAGTCCTTATGGGCCTCCAGTGTCTTCATGATGGTGAGCTCTGCATAGTTCTTGAATCGAGCTGGCTGGTTCCGGAGGATCTCCTTCAGGACACGCAGAGCCAGGGCCCGGATGGTGTGCTGTGTGGTGAGCGGGTAGGGACAGGGGGAATAATGACTAGGCTACCATTTATTCCAAACAACTTGCTGTTTTGGCTTTGGAATTATTACATGTAATAACAGGTTATCATGCGTGCCCTGGTAAAGTTGTGTGTGTGTGTGTGCGTGCGCGCAGATGTTGTCTCTCTACACATGTGTGTGCACAGTCTGTCTTCACTTGCATGTGTGTGAGTGTTGTTTGTGTGTTCAGTCTCTCTTAATATGTGCAAGTGTGTGCAGTCTCTCTTCACGTGCAGTCTATGTGTGTTCGTCTCTCTTCACATACACTGTGTGTGTGCCTCTCTTGACATGTGGTCTGTGTCTCTCGTCATATGTGGTCTGTGTGTGCAGTCTCTCTTCATGTGCCCATGTGTGCGTGCCTTCTCTCTACATGTGCGGTCTGTGTGTGGTCTCTCCAAATGCGCGGTCTGTGTGTGCAATCTCTCTTCATGTGCATGTGTGTCTGTGTGGTCTCCACAGATGCAGTCTATATGTGGTCTGTCTGTGCAGCGGAGGGGACCCCCACATCTTTGTCGCCTAGTGTTTCCAGCAGCAGCAGCAGCACCGTCTTGAAATGCTCATCCCAGACGCCGAGGCTGTCCTCCCGCGTGATCTTCAGCAGCTCTACCAGTGCCCCCTTGCGCTCCTCCACACGCTCATTGTGATTGGACAGCTCCTTCAGGAGCTCGGCAACCAGCTCGGAGCGGTCTAGGGGCACTTCGGGACAGGAGGGTAGTCAGTGTCAGAGAGGGCCATCTGCTCATCCCCACCACTCAGGAGTATCTAGGTGGGTGCTCGTTCTATTCGGTGCCAGCATGTACATATCTTGCTGGCAAGAAACATCCATAAACATCCCCCTGGGATCCATAAGCTTACTGTTGTTTCAGGGTTGCTTGAGTTACTCAAGTTAGTAAAACTGTTATGAGGTTAGTGTTACTTTAGTTAGTAGAATAACTGGATTTGTTGTGAATTACTGACATCATCAGCTAATGCTAGAACCGCTAAAAACCCATGACAATGGTTTAAGTAGTATAGACAAATTGTCCAGCTCTAGAATCCTGCATACATGAAGCAAGCATGTTCAGATCTAGAGTTCACATCACATTAGTCACAAGGCTGCCGCTCAGGCTTGTCTGGGACAGTGACAGACATGGATGAGATGGAATGGGATGAGGGGTAAGGTTACCAGGCATGTACGTAAAGAGACATAAGAGACAGAAGGGGCAGGACAAGGGGGCGGCGTGCCTTTACCAGGAGAAACCCCCTTGGTGTGAGACATCTTGTTTTCACCACAGGCTGAACGCCGGCCTGAGGGGACAGCAAGGAGTGCGGTGACAATCACAAAACCGCGCACACACGCAGCACCTGCCTGACCCATTTGCCTGGCTGCGACTTCACCCTTCCAGAACCTTCCGTTGTGGCACTCAGGCCTGTTTCATCCTTTCTCAGCTCACTAGCTCATCTTGCCCCGTTGCACGGCTTCTCCCTGCATGTCACTGCACGACCATCCAGACTGTGTCTTGAGGCTGACATGCCAATCATTGCAACACACACCCCTGTCCAGTCCACATGATGCGACCGGACGACAAACGAAAAAGGTCACCTTAACAACTGGGGGCCGCGTGTGGGTGAGGTGAGCGTGTTTTTAGTGTAAATGGTGTAAATGTGACATTCAGGTACGACGAGGCTCTCCCATTGCTGAATTCGGTCACCAGCAGACTCATGGAGACGAGGTGATGTCATGACGTCACACTGGGACAGGGGGGAGGCGGGGGGGGTCCCCGTGGAGGCTGGGGAAGGTAGTTTATGTGGGTGCCTTAAGGTGCTGACAGACAGACACACACACACAAAGCCACACGTTCCAACACACACTGAGACACAAACACACACACACACACACAGATACACGCATCCCACTGGAAAGTCACTATAAAGTTGGGGGGTCAGTCATGTGACATCACCAGTCTTACCGTCACGGAACTGCTCGACGTCATCATCAAACACCGCCTCCTTCAGGGCGCTCTTGTCGTAAGCACTGATGGTGTCGGCATAGCTGTAGGGGCTGTATTCACGACCCCGGGGCCCCGCGAAGGAGCGTGGGGACGGTGTGTTGAGCAGTGATGTCTTGTTGTCCAGTGCCGTACGCCCCCCCTCGATCACATCAATGCCGAGGCGTGGGTCAGAGCCAGAACCAGCCAGAAGAGCCTCCCGGCCGACCTGGAGAGAGAGCCAGAGCTGCAGCACTGACATAGTCACCCAATTACATACTCGCCCTAAACCTAGTAAACAGTGAACACACATCAGATGTGTCTGTTCACACTGTAAACCCGTGGGAGGTGTGCGGAAGCGACATGCGTGACAGGCACACTCACGGCGTCGTCCTTCTTGCCCTCGCGCCTCACGGGCTCATTCAGGTCCTCTTGACTGCGGTAACTGAAGCTCTGGATGGCTTCGGTGACGCCACGCAGGGAGTTGTAGATCTCATCTGAGTTCATGTTCTCCGTGTCATACTCCAACAAGCTTTCAAGGAGAGCACAGGGAGGGGTTCCCTTACAGCAGGCCAGGGTAGAGGGCGAGCACACGGGCCCGCTTGTGAGCCGCAAGCACGTCATGAGACATGGCCTGCGACGGGGAACTATCCTTCAGCGGTATAAAGATTAGACATGATAATTTGGGGAATTTGGTTTTCAGATCTAACATGACTGCTTTTAGCATCATTCTAGAACCATAAAGGCGATGCCATAGAATACAGATCAGTGAAGGGAGACTCTGGGAAGTGAAGGACAGTCGCCCGCTAACAAGGCCCAGCGTATAGCACGCCTGAAGCAAGTGGGATGGACCAACAGCAGATACCGTGATCACTCACGTTCCTCCATCCAGACTCTGCCAAAGTGACCTCACACAGCAGCAATGGACGCCAGCGTCAGCTCGAAACGTGAAATGGAACGACGGGATGGAATGAAGACGGTGAGAGAAGTCAGCAAAGGAACGGCAGCCATCGCAGAACCCAGGACACATGCAGACCAAGCCCCCGCAGCTCCAGATTACCCCTCCCCCCACCACCCCAATGACAGCAAGAGGAGCTGGCAGACAGAGATGTCACAGTATTCGGGCCATACGCATATGGAGCCTCCTGGAGAGAGGAGAGGGCGTGAGCCTCACTGATGGACATACAGAGACATGAGAGGATCCTCTGGATGGCCACATGCCGCCTGCTGCCCCAAGGACACGTAGCGCAACGCCACTGAGGCACTGTGACACCAACATATGCACCGGGGTGACCCTCCCGCATACTGTGACACCCCCAGCAGCCGGAGGCGTGTTACCTGGGAGAGTAAGCGCGACGGAGGGCCTTGAGAGAGGGGGCGGCGGGAGCGGAGTGGGGCGGAGCTAGGGGAGAGGGCTGCTTGGACGGCCCGTCGGCACCCCAGCCCCACAAGCGACTGTGACCCCACATAGTCAGGAGACACGAGACCGGGGTGGGGAGGGGGCGGTGGGGGGGGCAACACGAAGGGCAGAACGAAAGGATAGAACGAGACAGAAATGTGGAGACACATAGAGAGGGAAGAAAGGAGAGAGAAGAGAAGATCTAGTCCAAGCAGCTGGTTATGGGGCTTTGCTGTACCCCATTTTAGGGGTCATAACAAAGGCAGCACAGCCTAACCCCAACTCTAACCCCAAACCTAACCCCCACACTCAAGTGTAGGAAGCAGCCTGCTCTGCAGACCCCCTGCACACCTGCAAACCCTTCAGTTAGCCAGTTTGCTAACCCTTAGTACTGCTGTTTGCAAGTGCTTAGGGTTCATGGGAGATTCACGCCGCAAAGTGCAGCTTGGTCGGGCCCCAGTGACTCTTTAACACAAGAACCAGTGAGTCACAAGTGAGTCACTCCTCCGTGGAAAACAGCCGAAGTATAAAGCCTCCTCACTCCTCCTATCGCGGTCCTGATCTCCCATTGGGAGGAACAGTCCTTTGCACACAGAAGATAAACATCAGGTTCTCCAAGCAAACTCCACCGGACCTCCTGCCCCCTGCTCAGGGGTGTCAGCAGTGACCTCACAGGGCCTGCGGGTAGCTGGGTTAACGGTTAGTGCAGTTTCAGTGAAGCAGGAATACCCAGAAAACAAGAGACACACCAGAACCAAACACTATAACATGCAGAGCTCTGAACGGAGTAACAAAAGCCGCACCGAATGACGTAATGACTCGAGCACTGAAAGGCGTAACGCCCAAAGCTTCAAACAACATAACGCCTGGAACAGAACAGCACAATACCTGGAGCACTGAGCAGGGTAACATGCAGAGCACAGCAGCGTTGGGGCCATTCCGGAAAGCACTCATCAATTCCAATCCAAATCGGGAAATTGAACTAGAGTTGGAGTTCAAATATCCCTGAAATCGGGATCCGAAGTCCAGTTCCATTTCCTGATTTGGATTGGAATTGATGAGTGCATTCTGGAATGGCCCCAACCCTGGAACACAGAATAGCGTAATGCCAGGAGCAACAGCTTAACACTCAAAGTTCCAAACAGCGTAACGACCGGAGCAATGAACAGCGTAAGGCGCAGAGCTCTGAACAGCATAATGCACGGAGCAATGAGCAGCATAATGGCTGGAGCAATGAACAGCGTAACACCCAGAGCAATGAACAGTATAACATGCGGCACTCTGAACTGTATAACGCCTGGAACAATGAACAGCATAACACCCAAAGCTTGAACAGCGTAATGTCCGGAGCAATGAACAGCGTAATGTCCAGAGCAATGAACAGCATAACGGCTGGAGCAATGAACAGCATAACGGCTGGAGCAATGAACAGCATAACGGCCGAGGCAATGACCAGCGTAAGGCGCAGAGCTCTGAACAGCATAATGCACGGAGCAATGAGCAGCATAATGGCTGGAGCAATGAACAGCGTAACACCCAGAGCAATGAACAGTATAACATGCGGCACTCTGAGCTGTATAACGCCTGGAGCAATGAACAGCATAACACCCAAAGCTTGAACAGCGTAATGTGAGGAGCAATGAACAGCGTAATGCCCGGAGCAATGAACAGCATAACACGCGGCACTCTGAACTGTATAACGCCTGGAGCAATGAACAGCTTAACGCCCAAAGCACCAAGTAGCGTAATGCACGGAGCTCCAAACAGCGTAACGCAAGTAGCAATGAATAGCAAAATGCGCGGAGCACTGAATTGTATAGTGCCTAGAGCAATGAACAGCGTAATGCGCGGAGCTCTGAACAGCATAACCTGCAGAGCTCTGAACAGGGTAACGCCCGGAGCAATGAACAGCGTAATGGCCAAGGGTCCAAATAGGATAACGTCAGGAGTAATAAACAGTGTGATGCATACTGAACTGAACAGTATAATGCATCCTGCACCAAACAGTGTAGCACTCGAAACACTGAACAGCGTAATGCACAGATCTCAGAATAGTGTAACTCCCAGTGCACTTAACAGCATAATGTCAAATGCTAAAACACCCCAATGTGTGGAACTCCGAATAGTGTAACGCTGGAGTACTGAACAGAATAACGCCCGGAGCACCAAACAACATAACAGATGGAGCACCGAACAGCATAACACCTAGAACATAAGAACATGAGAACTATACAAACGAGAGGAGGCCATTCGGGCTCGCTTGGGGAAAACTTAACTAATAGCTCAGAGTTGTTAACCTGGAGCACTGAACAGCACAATGTCCAAAGTTGTAAACAGCTTAATGTGTGGAGCTCCGAATAGTGTAATGCTCGGAGCACTGGATAGTGTAACGCCCAAAGCTCCAAACAGCGTGATGTCCAGAGCACTGAACAGCGTAACGCACAGAGCATTGAACAGCGTAACGCCCAGAGCACTGAACAGCGTAACGCACAGAGCATTGAACAGCGTAACGCCCAGAGCACTGAACAGCGTAACGCCCAGAGCACTGAACAGCGTAACGCCCAGAGCTCAGAGCTTTTAGCTCAGACCCAGATGTGGAACTCAGCCCTGCCCAGCCAGTCCGCTTCAACTGCTAAGAACACGGATGGGCTCCAGGGGCTGCCTAAGGCAACAGCCTAGGAGGAAGATGAGAATACCTGGGTGACAGCCCCCCATGAGAGCAGTTGGTAGGGGAGGTGAGGGGGCTGCTCCGGCTGCCGGGGTGCCGAGGAGGGGGGCGACCCATGGTGCTGCTGGGAGATGCCTGTGGGACAAAGGGACGGGGTCAAGCATCCAAAAATCCACAGCTGGTCTGGAGATGACAGTGCCCCCTGCCACAGGACTGTGTGTCCCAGGTCCCAGGTTGGGTAAAACGACATTGTAACATCTAGACTCTAATTTAAAAAAAAATGGAAAGAAGCCACTCAGAGACCCCCGCCGTCCATCCACCATTCCCTGCCCCCCATCCCCTCCCCAGGATTGCTCACCACGCCCATGTTGCTGGAGTTCTTCATGTGGTTGTGCAGGAGCTTGGTGGCTCCATCCTGGAACGTTTTGGGCAGCGCCCCCAGCAGCATGGTGAACTCTGCCGTGTTTAGCTCAAACAGTGAGATAAGCACCACCTGGGCGGCCTATGGGGGGGGGAAAGACACAGCGAGCTTAGGGCTGGAAGAAAGCCAGACAGAGGACTGAAAGCCATCCACACATGCCAGTCACGGCTGCTGCCTGTCACTGCCCCATTGGGGCCCTGTCTGTGCCCTGTCACTGCTCATTTGGGGCCCTCTCTATACCCTATCCCAGTCCCATTGGGGCCCTGTCACTGCCCCATTGGGGCTCTGTCTATACCCTGTCCCAGCCCTATTGAGACCCTGTCCTCTCACTGCCCTGTTTGTCCTGTCACTGTGCTAACTGTACCACCTGAACCGTGTGCTGTCTCTGTCCCACCAGTGTCCGGTCTGTACCGTCTGTGTCCCATCAGTGCCCTGTCTGTAGCATCTTCGTGCTGTCAGAGCCCCGTCTGCACCATCTGTGTCCTGTCAGTGCCCCACCTGTACCGTCGGTGTCCTGTCGGTGCCCTGCCTGGCTTTCATTTCCAGTTCCTGTAATGACCTTCACTGTTGTGAACTTAAGCATAAAAGATGCTAGATGTATTGCACGAGTGAAATCAAAATAAAATGTAATTCCATGTCACAGCAAAAATGTTAGCGTTTATCTGGAGTTTATTTCCTTGAAGCATACGCTATATCTGGCATCATACACACGCAGACAAATAGACAGATATGCGGGCACACAAGTGCCCCAAGCACAAGTCACGCGTGTGTTAGCCAGAGCAGAGAAACATAGGGTTAATTAGAAATTCCGTGAAAGGTCTCCCAGGTCTGACACGCGTGTGTTAGCCAGAGCAGAGAAACATAGGGTTAATTAGAAATTCCGTGAAAGGTCTCCCAGGTCTGACAGCCGCTGTCAAGGTCACACAAGGTCGGTTGCACTACAAGGCAGAGAGTTGGATATGTGCGTAAGGACAGCCTGCAGCGGCCAGGCAAAGGCAGGTTATAACCGGGGTGGGGGGGCCGAAGGTCGTGCCCCACGGTGAGGGGGCCATGCAGTCCAAGATGGGGGCTGGCTGGTGGGGGCTCTACCTGCTTGCACCTCTCCTCCAGGTTGCCCTCCCCAGGCAGGGAGGCCGTGGCGCAGGGCCTGCCCGAAAGTTCCTCAGCCGCCCAGTTATGCAGGGTCTGGGTTCGATGGGGGGGACCACGCCATTTCAGGGGGGAATCGAAATCAAACCAAAGAGAAACCAGGAAAACATGAAGAAGGGAAGGGGTCTCCGAGGCACCGCAAACAAGGATGTGGACACGGGGGTGGCCGCTGGGGGCACCGGCACACTCCCTGCACGTTTCCCAGGAAGGGGCCCACAGAGGCAGAAGGCCAGAGGTGACCTCGTCAGCGGCGGCTGTGAGTAATCTGTGACCCCGTGCCTTCCTGGAAGGGGGGCGTTTCCTCTGAAAGGAAGCCGGTTACTCATTGGCTATGCCCAGAGATTAAACAGCCAACCGGCACCCCAGGGCAAAACAAGGCCAAATAAAAAAAATACTGTCATAGGAATACATGTGCTATATATATAAATATACCTTTCCGGAAAATTCCCAGCCAGCGAACAGCTTCATCTACCAAAGCAGCCAATTGCACTGCCAGTCGTATGATAGACAGCAGCTTGGTATCCGGAAGCCCCCTAGAGCGAGCCAAGGCGCGCCCCGGGCGGGCAGGTCAGGCCAAATGCGTGCAGGGCAGGAGGGGGTCCAGCTCGCGCCTACCTTCCGCACATCAGAACTCTTCGGTTCTGTGGTCCAAGTGATGATGCGCGACACGGCCAGCCGGGTCTCGCTGGAGTTCACGAAGTCCGCGTGATTCATCTGCCGCGCCAGCGACTCTATGTACTTGAGAATGGCCACCTTCACCTGAACCAGGCACACAGGAAATGACATCAATGATAACGCTGGTCACCATGGTGATATAGACAGTACCTGCAGTGTAATCCATAAGTATTTGGAGAGTGATACATTATATTGGAGAGTGATATTTATGTTATTATTTTGACTCCATGATCAGAAATTATTTAAAATTAAACACCAAATGGGAGCTTGTGCAGACTCATTTAATTTAAGGTTATGAAGACTAATATTGAGTTAACTATGTGAGAATTATAACCCTTGTAATTGATCCAAAGTAATTGAACTATTGACTGCTTAGTGCTCTTTGACCAGGGTGGTGTTATTGCGTCATATCTTGGTGATAATATTTATAAATATTAAGGGAGCAGACAGTTTAAAGGCTGTCTCTGAGGGAGCCCGCCACCTCCCAGCCACAGCGAGACAGCGAGCTAATGGGGAACCAGCCTGCCTGCACCTCCTGCCCTATGCTAGGTGAGTGCAGCCAGACTCCGGCCCTCCTCCGCCTGCCAGCCTCACGTGACCTCTATGAAATCTTAGTGACCCACAGTACCTTAAGATTGGGCGTCTGGGTTTGATCCACGATGAAGCGCATGAGTATGTTGAACTGCTGGTCGAATGGGAATGAATCCCTGGGAAACAGGAACACGGAGACAGTCAGGCCCGGTGACCCAGATCTCCCGAGAGGAAACTGACAGGCACAGGGCCAAACGGACCTGGTGACGTCCAGGGCCTTCTGGACCTTGGCCTGGACGGAGCCCAGCAGGTCGGCACCCATCTTCTTCAGCAGCTGGGTAAGCAGGACGAAGAGCCAGTCCTGGAGGTCCTCGCGGTGAACAAGGATGAAGTCCACCAGCGTCTCCAGGAACATGCTGAACACCTGGAGCACATTTCAGGAGTCTCCAGTAAA
Organism: Mormyrus lacerda; assembly: GCA_015163995.2. Lineage (NCBI taxonomy): Eukaryota > Metazoa > Chordata > Actinopteri > Osteoglossiformes > Mormyridae > Mormyrus > Mormyrus lacerda. Next base: position 5,351,927 of record JAABNX020000040.1, read on the forward strand.
AATGCTAGTGTGTCTGTCAGACGTACCCCAGCAAAGAATGAGGAGGACACTTACTCTCTGAGGTTACAATCCACACCACGGCAGACCATGCAAACGGGAGACAAGGACAGTCCGTTAGTACAAGTGAATACAGTTCCTCTGCAGGGAGAACCAAAAATATTATTACAATTAATTTATGCTACATATATGAGTGCATGAGTCAAACAAGCTAATCAATGGAAATCATCAGGCCCTCAGCCTGGAGAAAACGTCACAGCTTCTGATTATCCATAAAGTGAACCCTTCTGAAATAAGCAAAAACCACACAGAGAAGACAGGTGTTTCTGTTAAGGGATAGTCACAGCTTGTAAAATACACACAGCACTCACACATTTCGGGGATCTTGAATAGGGGGAACAGGGTATAATATTAAACAGGCACTCTGGGGAGGCTTTACACCTAATGAGCAAGTTACCTAAAGGGGCCTGCATGCACACACTGGGGGCCCCCCCGTGCATTAATGGCTACCTTGCTATGCGGGTCGGCAAACATCCTGGTGAAGATCTCACAGAGCCTCTTCAGTTCCACTCGGCTGCGGAAACAGAAGCGGCCAAGAGTGACACATAGGGCGACCTCCATGACTCTCTCGGGGGCAGCTGATGACGGCGCCTCAGTGCTGTCACCTCCCTACTTTATAGGGACAAGAGGTCCTCTCCCCAGCCCCGGTTACAGCCTGTTTTCCCAGCACCCTTTGCTCTCAGAATGGTCCCACCCACCTGAGGATCCGCTGGCTCTTGAGCAGGTTCTGCAGGCCCAGTAGACCCTCCTTGCGCTCGGACCAATTAGAGCTAGCGCAGTGGTTGAGCACCTCGGCAACATCCTCCGTCTGCCGCAGGTAATGTGGCACGCCACCGTTGCGGGAGCCGTATGAGCGCTCTGAGCAGGCGCTGGAGGCATCGCTGTTAGCGTCGTCATCCGAGTACATCCCCGGCGACTCATACCGCCGGCGGACGGGCTTCCTCTGCAGGAGGCGAGAGGCGCGTCAGGAAGCACTTACTCTTAATTCCGTACAGATAACCGCCTGGGCGCACTGGACCAGGGGGGTCTGCTGCTGTGTGCTGTAGGTGTGCAGGCCTGCTGCGCAGATGAAGGCCTGCAGTGCACTGCTATGGAACCACCCTGCCTTTCACATGCGTGAGTAGATGCTAACCACTGTTAGATCAGTGCTTGCTAACCGCTCCATTGACAAGACATTTATAATTGATCGAGACACAACTTTCAATATACCGATGGGGACCCCCCCGGCAAAATATGGTGGCTTCTTTGTAGCTCTCCCAGTAAAAAATTGGGTGGGGACATCTGCTTTAGAAACATTACTCTGCTAGTACTCTGGCTATGCTATTACTCTGTACAGCAAAAGATAATATTAAGATTATATTAGTCATGCTATCTTTTTATTAACAAGTAACAAGCTGACCTCCATAGCGATGCGGTCACATGTCACAGCAGGATGGCTGCAGATGGCACACAGGCGGCATCCCGCTTGCCGTGTTACACTTATCAAAACGCAACGTAGCGGTCAAACAAGCGGTCAAAAAAAGAAGTAACATCCAAGGGACCCCAGAGACGTTCACCAAAACTAGTGTGAACCGTGTCAGTGCCCAGCTAACGCACCAGCCGCTGTGTGTCTGACCACATGCAACCTCTAGGACTGGATCAATGTAAATACGGGGGGTCTGACACCCCCGATTAACCCATGAGACCCAGTGAAAGGCTTAAAAGCAAAATTTTTAGAGGGTCTCAAGATCAATACTGCGCAACAATACCACCGAATATTGAAGGGTATTTCGCACACTGGACTGGATACTAATGAGCCATCCAGAACAGCATCATGACACTGATCATCAAAAATGCCAGCAGCCCAGCAGCTTAAACATTTCAGCTACATACCACGTTTTGTTCTGTTTACAGTCGGACAGTTTTACGTGCCTCCAGGCGGACTGTGAAATAAACTTTGAGGATGAATTCTTGCGTCTTCCATGTGTCTATCGCAAAGCGATGCAACTTTTGATACAATCCGACACATCATTACTCCCGACACAAAACGACAACTGTAATGTACAAAACATGCAGCTGAGCTGATGAAACTCCCTGAAAGTGCAGCATACATGCTTGATGTGTCCTTCATCGCGGTCGTCCTCTCCAGTGAGCAGAACGCGGTACGGGCTTCGTGACGGCAGGGCTTTTAGCCAGGTGGCTAAACACCACTGAGGCTCTCAATGATGTAAAAGCCGAAACTCATCACAGTCACGCTTACCTTGTTCCTGGAATCACCGAGCAGCTGAAGGCATGGAGAGAAAATCAGAGAAAAAGCAAAGTTATTGTTCAATCAAATTCTTCTGAGCGAGCATGACAGCATGACATTACTGAAGCCAATAACAGTGTGCGACCAATGAAATTACACAGGACAATAAGATCAGGAGTTGGAGAATGAAGAGTGCGTGCACCGTGAGAAGCCATTCGCTCACCAGGGCATCTGCCACCGCCGCCTCCACCTCTGTGCCCGTGTTGAGGACCCTCATGGCTGAGATCCGAGCAGGATGCACCAGGCCAAAGCGGTCTGCGGTGCGGAGACAGGAGAGTCACATCGTAAGATGAAAGGCAGGGACAAAGCACAGTTTCTACAGTGATGAAGGGTGACGGAGGCTGCAGATCCAGACGTGATTTTAACATGGGGAGGGTAACAGAATGGAGTCGCCATCATGAGTAGTGGTGAGGCTAAAAATAAATGAAGCTGATGACTGATTAATAACAAATAAATAAAAGGGAGAAATTCCACAAATCGCTGGATCCAAGAGAAACAAAAAAAAAAAAAACATTTCCTTAATCATTGACGATAAACAGGACGGAGTAATATCAGAAGGCAATGATCAGGAACAAAACTGGGGAAACCAAAAGACAAAACAGGACAGCAAACGGCACGTACTGGAAGTAAGACTGCAAATGTAAAACAGAAAATACACTGTGAAACCAAAAAGGAAATTCCCAGAGGAAACCGACAGCTGACAGCACGACAGCATGCTTCATGTGCCAAAATAATAGTGAAAAGCGACGGCGGACCTTCAGGCGGACAGCAGAGCTCTGACGCCATGGGGATGCGGCACGGCTGTTACATATAGGTCACCCCGTAAAAAGCCCGCTTCCTTAACAATGCAGTAGTAATGCTCTCTGTGAGATACCACAGGAACACCGGGAACGGAGGGGTGGACGGGAAGACAGCCACTCAAAACAAAACTGGAGTGAAGACATGCGAATGGACACCGCCTGATGCCATCAGGAATGAGGGGATGAGATGGACAAGCGACACCTCCACACTCAGCCTGCGGCGCCGTGCCTGATCCGGTACAGACTCCAGGACCCGGATCACACTCGGCACACTGGTCAGTTTTAAGCAGTAATGGAGTCAGACTTGGTTTCCTATCACAGCCGTTTTCTTAACACAGCCGGTGCCGCACGCTGAGCCGCGGTGGTTCTCACTCTCTGCGCCGCGCGCCGCCCTGTTGCAGGCGGGGTGCGGCACCACACACGCATGTTGATGAATGCCCCCTCCCGCATGCAGGTCACCTGACTGGGCCACGGGGTCGGCCGCGGAGAGAGCGCTGGTGGAACGGGAGTGCCGTCGGGAGGCTGCGGGGCACAGACCCAACGGGAGGAGTGCAGGGTTAGCGACACGGGAGACGTCCTCACAGGAGGCTCCCCAACAAGACGGCGGAATCCGAGGTACCCACCCCCACCCCCCATACACAGGATGAAAGTGTCTTGGGCTGCACCCAAGATCACATGATGACAATGCAATGGAGCGGCATGTGCTACATGACTGCATTCACAAGCACAGGAAGCCAACTCAAGCCAGAGAGTCAGCTAGCTGCTGGGCACACCGCCCTCTACTGGCTGCTAGCTGCACTGCACCAGGACACACCATCTGCTTTCCTCTCAGTAACGTGTTGCAGCCTTCTGTGGGTCAAGTTCATCAAAACCATGATGATAATAAGGTCACGGGGAGTGTTAAGCGCAGCTCTGCGGTATGACGACAGTATAAGGAGGCCGCACTGTACCATTGACCAGTCAGCTTCATTACAGCTCACTGGAAAAAGACTGAAATCCCAGAGCAATGACTCTGGATCTGGAACAGAAAGAAGGATGCATGCGGAATAGGGGGGAAGGCAAAGGAAGGCCACGCCCACAAATGAAGTGGGAGGGAGCCTCACCGACGGGGCGGAGGGTCTGCTCCATGGCCATCCCGTACTCACCCAGAGGACCGAAACCGCGCGCGGGACTCGTGTCCCGACTGCTCTCGCGGCTGGTGTCACGGCTGCACCCCTGGCTCACGCTGGGCCGGGGGAGGCGGCTCCGGGCTAGCGTGCGGTGGGCGGGAAGGGGGAGGAAGAGTGGCAGGGAGAAGAGCTTTAGAACACAGGTCAGTGGGTTAGTAGGGGCTGTGGGCGGGCTTTACAGAAGGGGGCGGGGTTCTGGACTAATGTGTGTCAGGGAGAAGGTCTTTAGAAAACAGGTCAGTGGGGTCTGTGAGGGCGGGGCTTAGAGACAGAGAACTGGAGGTGGGACTCCAGGCCAGCATGCAACAGGAGGATGATCTTTAGCACATAGGTCATTGGGTTAGTGGGCACTCTGGGCAGGGCTTACAGAAGGGGGCGGGGTTCTGGGCCAACATGTACCAGGGAGAAGGTATTTAGAAGACAGGTCAGTGGGGACTGTGGGCAGGGTTTATAGATAAAGAATTGAGGGCGGGGCTCCAGGCCAGCATGCAGCAGGGGGATGATCTTTAGAATATAGGTCATTGGGTTAGTGTGGGCTCTGGGCGGGGCTTACAGAAAGGGGCGGAGAAAACATTTAACGTTGAGTTAAAGTGGAGGGCAGCTTCAGTGTTAGAAAGCGAAGAACAGCTTGCTGCTGGGGCAAACAGTAAGAAAACACAGCTAGAGAGCAGCTAAGAATGATGGGATGGAATAACGGGGAGAGACGGCAGAGAAGCTGACTGAGCAGCACAGGATTCACCGCTTGATAATGAGGATTCGCTCCATTATAAAGCATTTGATGAGGATCCTTCCATGAAGAGGACTCTTACTGAACACACAGACCTGAGATCAAACACTTAACCTCTAACTTGCATTTTACAGCCAGCTGAATCAGCTGCCTAACTCTGCATGCTCGTCATCGGCATGATGAGAAAGTGCAGCCTTCCTGGACACTGGTGATGACAGCATGTCTCACGATGAGCTGACGAACAGTGACCTCAGCACAGAGTGGCGCAGATGGGAGTCTCCATGGGGGCCTGTTTGGCCAGCCCCGCATCAATCAATCACACAGAGCGGCCAACCGACCGATCGATCATCTGATCAATCGCAGGAAGAGTGGAGGCGTGGGCTGACACAAATGCAGCCTAGATCGACCAAGGTTTAGTTTTCTCTCTGACCATGGATTCCCCACAGCGGTCTGGTCCCGCCATTAACCCTTTCATGCCATGTCTCACTTGGTCTAGTTGCACTGACCCTGCCATCTCTGCTACAGAGCCAGTACACCTAGGCAGGTATCCATGCATGTAGGTATGTGTTTTTGTAATACTTCTGCAAAGTCTCCCCATGGGAGAATCCAACTCTGGGGGCCAAAATCTGTCTTCATGGGGCCCAAAATCTCTAGCAGGACCCCTATCGATATCTTCCCATACCTGTACCAGGCAAAGCTCTTACCAACACTCAATTCACATGGGTATGATGTGTGCCCCCCTGGGTGTATGCCTGGGGCTTGTGGTGACGGTAGGAAGAGCCTTACCCACGCCCAGCCTGGTGGGACTGGTCTCGCGACTGCAGCCCTGGCTCCGAGGCACCCTGGCACGCTTGTCCGAGGACGGTGTGGCGGCAGCAGATGCGGAGGCGCGGGGGGCCCGGCCGTGAGCGTGGCCCAGGAGTCGTCCCGGAGAGCTGGAGCGACTACCAGCTGTAACAGGCAAAGATAGCATAGAAGGGCCCGTCAGAGCCCAGACAGCCCCCACCCACAGAAAACCCCCGGGGAGGGGGGGGGGGGAGGAGGAGGCATACCAGTAAATCTACCCCCCAACTCAATCCATGATGTGGCTCATCCATACATCACAACACAGGAAGTCCCTGAGGCATCACAGCTGGGTATGAGTTACCCAGGGAAAGGGTCTGTCAAGGGCCCAGCAGCCCTGTTCTTCCTGGGATCTGAACCTGCAACCCTATGGTGTCAGTACTATAGAGTCTGAGCTGCCCCATCCTTAACTTCAAATTAAAATACTGGAAACCAACATTTGAGGCAGAGCTTAAAACATGTAACTGTAGCAACACTCAAACAAGGTATTTCACATCCACAGGGGATACACTAGACAGGAGATAGTAGGGTTGCGTAAGGAGAGCCTTAACTTGGGTGGTGGGGGGGAGACGATGACCAGGACAACACGAAACACAGCACTGTGAACACCTCCAGTGACGATAGTACAGGAGAAACAGGGAAAGGCTATACAGGACAGCGATTTCATGGCGGGACCCCACATGAACTGTGGAGCTGAAGGGGGGACCTAATGGGGCATGCTTCATGAGGTTGTTTGGAGCGGACCAGGTCATGCTGAAGACCCGAGGGGGGGAGGGGGGTGCGTGGCAGGATTCAGATTAGATGAAGGCAGGCTTACCACCAGTCGGATTGGCTGATCTGGATCCTTGTGTATGAAAGCGAGTCGCAAGACAGCAAAAAGTAGCCAGTTACAAAGAGTCAATGCCAGAGACAGAGTATCCCAGCATGCATCAGGCCAGTCACTTTCAGTCTGCTGCCCCTTAGGAGCCTGTCAACGTCGTGCCCGAGGGTGGGGGGCCCAAAGACCAAGACCCGCACGGCGGTGAGAGGCTGGCCGTATGACCACAGGGTCACAGGTCATACGGAGAGGGGGGTGAGGTAGATGGGGGTGGCAATGGCATTCGCCCCCATGTGGGCAGCCCGGGCAGAAGCGAGAAGCCATGTGAGGAAGGGTGTACAATACGGAACTCACGCTGGGACTGGGATGCTGCCTTGGCACGACTGCGCCCCCTGCTGTCTGTGGTGACGGTGCTCACCCCCACCGCGCTTCCAGAGCTTGGCCTCCTGGTGCGAACGCGGCCTGAAGGGGAGGAAGAGAATAAGAGAGAGAGAGAAAAGTCAATGCAGTCATCATTCAACACGATACAAGCCTATGCCAGTGCGGACCCACAGACGCCAACAATACAGGAGCAGAGAGCAGTTTTCTGAGCAAACAGTAAAGGGGACCCCACACACACACACACACACACACACACACATACACACACACACACACACACACACACACACATAGGGGTGCTGTCCACTGAGGTCCAGTGCTTAGCCGCCTCTCTGACTGCAGTCCATCTAACGGCATGCAGCGGACAAACTGAACACAGGCCCAGAGAAGCGTCCCAGCATGTAGACGTTTACACCATCAAAACGTCCACCGCAGAGCACAGCGAGGGGCTGCATCGGGGAAACCTGGGAGGCAAAGTCAGATGCACAGACGCTAGGAGGAAGGTGAGGCCACTCGCCTGTTGCGGCGATTCAAGGGTAATTAATTCAGGAATGGGAGCAGTACAAAAATCAGGCTGTACTGTCACATCACTGATATGACAGTTTCGTCACTCTGTGGACACCTACTCAACAGAGACTCATCTGGTCTCGAACTGCTCAGCAAGCCTAGGATTACAGTTAGTCCCAGAGGACACTTTCATACCCCAGCTACAGTATGATGACAGCTGTTTAAATAACTTGGCTATAAAGTTGAATTCATGTGGATGTACAGAAATAATGTAGTTTCACCCCATGAAACTCAAACTGATCTCTGCTCAGGAACAGGCTGTGCCAAGGCCCACAAGCTAAGGTCCACCATCCTGGTCAGAAGCTGCCAACCTAGAAAAGTCTGCACTGTTCCTACAGGGGCCTCTGCTTCATACATTTCTCAGTAACAAGGAGAAATGTTCTTCTAATCCTGAGAACAGACCATCAGCAATACATACAACAGAGGACTACGACCCCCACATCAGTCTGCTGTTGGCTCGTTGCTAAGAGTCAGAAAAGAAAGAAAACCAGATTCACAAAGCCTCTCAAATGACTACCCATCTGCAGAGCTATTGAGTTCTCAACGCCGCAGGGTGTTCGGCCATGCAATCAGTATCTGTTACTGATGGGGCAGGAGCAGCGGTGTACATTGTCTAGGCAGTAGAATAGGGAACACACACACACACACACACACAATGTCTGCTGAACAACAAAGACACACATCGACAGCTCTGCGGATCACCCAACGTTCATACGACAGAGCGAGAAGACTGCACCAGAATAATATCCATCCCAAACACACAGGAATCTCAATGACTGGAATCAAATGTGAGTCAGCTGACACGTGAGTGCTATCAGGAACATGGTGCACTGACACAGGGGAAACACTATCTCCAAGCTGGGTGGGTAGGCTGCGATTTCCCTGATCCCTATAGCGAACCTGGAAAACCATGGAGCACAAAAGGCATGCTCTAAGAGGTGGAGGAGTGCTGAGAAGGTCACAGACTGCTGGGTCAGATACTATCAGCGGCCCACCAAAGGCCTGCCGAGGGGCACTGATGCTCAGAAACACTTGCATTGGCTTCAGAGAATGGCCTGAGCAAACAGCCACCCAAGCAGACTCCAAGAAAAACCCTGGAGCACCCTGAGGAACCAAGGAAGCGAAGAATAACTGCACCAGAAAGAACCTGTCTGACCATGTGACTTTTAAAAGACTGCCCTGAACTTTAATCCTATGTCTATGTGGAGAGACTGGATGAAAATAATCATAAATTGATTATGTAGTGAAAAATTTCAGGAGGCTGCAAACCAAACACATGAACATCTGCTGTCTGTCTGATAGTCCATATGAGCAATATGAGGGGACGTCATTCACTGTGTCGAGGGGCCTTGTGACACACACATAATTGAAAACATACATACATACACAGGAACACCACTAATCACAGTCTGTGAAGAACCACCCTGAACTAGACCACCAAAAAAAAAGTCCTTGGTGCTGCACTGAACCCAAATGGCATGCATTCACGTCGCTAAACGCCAAATCCCAACCAAATGACAGAAAGAAACCTGGCTGATACACCGAGCTCTGTGTAATTCGAGGCAGCTCGGTGTGTCTCTTACAGTGATACTACATGCAAACAGCTCATGCAAGATTCCACGGATGACCACCGAGTCAATGGTGAACACAGACTGAGGTGGTGGTGGGAGTGGTGCAGGGGGCCACCGATGACGTCCCCCAACAGATGGGTGACACGGACAGACAGCTTACCCTCTGGTTTACCAGGCGTGCCATCTTTGGGCAAAAAACGGTAAGGAGAGCGGGAAAGGGGGCGGGGAGGCATAACAGGAAGACATTAGTACCAATCACTCAGGACAGGGAACGATCCGGATCCCATGGACATCTGTTCTGGGACCAGTAAGGGCACCAGAAAATACTGGGGTTTGACCAGAAGAGGGCGCAATTCACAAGGGAGGAGTCAGCTAAGAGATGTGTACATTTATAGCAGAAAGCAGTATGATTTCAAAGAGCTACCTGAAAACTGGCAAGGACAGAAAGAGAATCCAAAGTAATCAAAAGGTCAAAAAATATAGAACTTCCCAAACATTAATTTCTCTTCAGATGTTTCATATGATGATTCGCCTCCTGATATTGCTACCCTCCAGCGTAGCATAGAACATTAAGCCCTTGCGGCAGCCCACCGGCGGCTGCACCTCACTGCACCGTTTAATGATGATCGCGTACCCTGTCGAGGTTTATTAATGACATAACATGGGCAGAAAGGCAGTGATGTTCATGTTTCTCACTTCTCATCAGGGGAAAAGTGAGTGAAGACAAAGTCCATATCACTGGTGAGACCAGCACATGAAGGGGCGTGGGAAGAACAGGGGACGGAAGGGGGCAGAACCATTACCCAGAGAGGCGTAGGACCCAGGGGGCAGGGCAGCAGCGGAACTGAAGGGTGCAGCGGACGTGGGAACCGCCGTCATGCGGGACTTGGCACTGGTGGCAGCGTTGACGTCGATGTCACTGCGGGATCGCTGAAGGGAGCCTGGCGCTGATGGGACCCTGGAACTCACCACTTTCGCTTTTGGGGGGTCGGGGGGGATACATTTAAAACTCATTAGCTGAATCGGTCTGAATGTTACTGGCCTCAAATCATGACACAGGATTCCTCGTTCAAACATGAGACATCTATATACTCAGAAAAACACCTAGCACATATTGAGGACCATACACTACTGATATGAAGTCCATTCTAGACCACTGATAACCAATCATTCCATCCTTAAAACAGAAAGTAATACAAAACATAACATCTCTCGGTAATTGCAATTCTTTCTCAATATTTTTCACTAAAATTGAGGTACCAAGTTCTTCAGGAACCATGTGCAGGATACAGTATCGAATGTGTCTGATGTCTGTTTGCTTTCCCCCACGTTTTGGTAAGCAGCTGTACTGTCTCCACTGTCAACCTCAGAGCTCAGGCCCACAAAGATCAAGTGCTTTGCTCTGCTCTGTTTCATGCACCTGCCCGTGTTTCCTGGTGTGTTTTTACCTCGAGCCATGCTGGTCCCCATCGGGCTCTTCGCAGAAAGGCGGCTGTGGAAAGGGAGGGGCAGAGAAAAAGGGGGCGAGAGAAGGAGGAAGGGAGGGAGGGAGAGAGCAGGCAGGCAAGCTTTAACATACCAAGTCTTTGGGAAAATGAGACATCACATTGTGCCCAGTTTGTGCTCTGGCCCAGCAGCCTCTGCAGGGACACACAGCGGGGCACCTAAAGCTCTCTCACAGCCATTCTGTGTCTCAAAAGCTGCCGATTCAAGGAAAAGGAAAAGGGGGGTGGCGCTAAGCAGCACCACAGGGCCGGTTTCACATGGCGTCACTCGTCACCGACCTTGGCAGCCTCAAGCCACTGGAACGTTTCCCCAGAAAACCGTACTGTCACAAAAAGCCACTTGGATTTCTCCAACTTCCTGATGGTGTGATTTTTTTCCGGCCACCGGGGGCTGGAGTGCGAGCTCTCAATGGGATCATCCAGGAGAAAGGAGGCCACTCGGGGAGCTGTGGAGCATAGCTGCTCCCCCCCTGCTTTAACCTGAGGCCAGATTCAGTACGCCTGGATGTTACTCACAGTCAGCCACACAGAGAGACCGACCCTCCCTCCTCATTCAGCCGTGATGGAGACGGAGCGACACAGCGAGTGAATGCGATGTGCGAAACACAGCACAACAGCTGAATGATATCCAGGGCTGTCCCCTCCTGGTCGACTCCATGTGACATCAGAGAGCGTGCCATCTAGACATTCCCTCTGGAAGCTCATCATGGGCAACACAAGGCCCTAAGCCAACCATCTGACTGTCCCTTCACGGGTGACTCTATCCAAATGTTTGAGCTGTTTCAGGGTTACTTTTACGGATCATACGTAGCGGTGACCCCAGTGTATCTCGCTCAGGTAGGTCAAGACACAGTGATAGAATCCTAAACGGACCATCAAAAGCACTCAAAAACCCCAAAAAAAGGTGAGTGAGGAATAAGTGGCAGAGCAAAGGGGGATGTCAGCGTTTGTGGAAGAAGGCTCCTTACTTGAGGCTCTCCTGAGAGCTGGAGGACGAGCGGTCTGACTGCGGCAGGGACACGATGCTGTCCGAGTTCTTCAGGTGCGACTGCAGGGCCTTCTGGTAAGAGGCCTCCAGAGCTTGGAAGAGGTGCTCTGCCTCCCTGCTGAAGTGTCCGTGAAAGCCCCAGTAACACCTACGGGAGCGGGGAGCAGAGCCACAGCCGAGCTTCTGAGCAGCGGGACAGAACTCCAAAAACAGGGGGAACTGACAGAAAAGCTAATGCTTCTAAAACTGCACATGGACGCCTCGCCTCACAGAGTGCATACTAGACCAAGGGGAGATGCCACCTTACAGCATCACTGCAATTGTACAGGAAGAAGCACAAAGTCAACATGCACTTCCTTAAGCTGCTGAGGACGAAGTGTCCAACCCGATAAAGAAAAGAACATTCGACATTAAGTAATCCACGACAGAATGTCAGAAACGTTTTAAGTGAAATTATTCTCTGTGGGGAAAAATAGGAAATAAGCATTAGAAAGACTTACTTTCTGGCCACAGATCTTGCCTCGGAGTCGGCATCATGGATGCCCTTCTTGATGGTCTCTGTGAGGACCGCGACGTGCCTGGGGGAGCAGGGAAACATGACTAGCGGGACGTTTCCCGTGTGGCGACTCGACAAAGTAGCGGCCGGTTCACGGGGCAGTGAGCGCGCCGCTGCGACAGTGAGATCTGGCTGCCGTCCCGGAGTCGCCTTTACATCACAAAGCGGCTCCCAGCACTGAAAGGGGAAGTGGGCACAGTGGGCGCCTTTTAAACAACCGGGGCAGGGTTGCCGTGGAAACTGGAGAGACGCGGTGCTGACAGCTCCCTCCCCTCGCTAATCTGATACACACAGGCTCATCATCTGCCCGCCGAGGCAGCGCTCCATCACTGGCAAATTGCACCACCTCTCTAAATGCCGCTGGTGGCGAGTAGGAGCGCAGCCACGCACACACACTTCATTAGGAGGCGTGTAGTGCTGCCACGGCAGTTTCTTGATTTTCTGAGCCGTTACAGCAATGTGTCTGAATTTCTCCTGTTATTCCTTTACTCCATATCAATTTTAACAGCCAAATAAAGCGTGAATGCTATAAAAATTCAACAATATAACCACATTTCCACCCACTGTGATATCACCCCACATTTTGCTGCTATACAAAGAGTGTCAAAAAAATCGGACAGCAGCAGAAATACCCAAGTGACACGCCTCCCTTTTGAGGAACTCATGTCATTGGCTGTTGCCCCGTGGGGGGACTGTAATTCAGAGTCCCGGCGATGGGGGCCTTACCGCTCCAGAGAGTGCATCTGCCACTCCTGCAGCAGGAGGTCTAAAAACTCGTAGCAGCGCCTGCCAACAGAGGGGGGCAACAGTCACACAGAATTCAGCAGACCTTTAGCGCCCCCTAGGCGGCAAGGACCCGGCGGCCTTACCGTCGGACGGCCACAGACTTGGATGTGCAGTTGCTGGTCATGATGGGAATCAGCCGGGGGTAGTGTGTGTGCTGGAAAAGAAGCGGAAACACATCAGCCACTGGCCTGACAACACCCTGGCATGACATCGATCGCGGTCTTGGGAGGGGGGGGCTGGGGGTGTGTGAGGATGCCCCCTATCCCAACAGCACTGTCTGTACAGAATGTGGTTCTGACTCCAAATCAACAGACCAAACTTAGGTCCATGAGTTTTATATCTTGATGGAAAGAAAACAGTCACCTTCACTTTCGGAAAACAAACAGCTGTGAAACCTCAAGCTTGCATGGTAACACGCTGTTAAATACAAGCCGGTCCTTCACGAGGCAAGCAGGGTCAGCACACTGCGGCTTCCAGGCATAGGGTGTCATTACCAAATGCTACTTCCACCGTCTAGCGAGAGATGGGAACAAACTGGAGGCCTTCGCGGTTGGAGTTACAGGGGAATCCCTGCCAGCCGGGGGCCCCCTCAACCCCCCACCAGGGCACTCACGCGGATGATGAGCCGGATGGCGGCCATGCCGGACGTGGCCATGACTTTGGCACTGTTAGGGACGAGGTTGAGTAGCGTGGGCATGATGGTTTCGGCGCCGTGGTCGAAGCGAATCCCCAACACGGAGGATAGGTGCCTTGGGGGGGGACAGAGAAATGAATCATTGTAAAACCGCTGACGCCGCAGCAACAGCCGTGTTTAAAGCGCAAATCTGCATGTCCGCGCTCAGAAATGCCACGACAAACGGTGGCGCTCAAGCATGCGCCGCGAACCATCCATCAGCTGGATGCTCTTTATATCCACTGATACTGGGCGCAATCCACGTCACCGGGCCTTGATTGTTATGCCCCATTAGTGGCAAACAAGAGAAAATTAACGAGGCTGGACTCCATCCAGGCCTTGTGAATGCAAACACTTCCTATATGAACGGGCCTGGACCCAAAGTAGCCCTTCATCATGCCTGACAGTGTGGATCCAGTGTGAGACCTTCCCGTGCAAGTCTTAGGCAGTCAGAGAAAATGATGCGCAAATGATCTTTGCATGGTTGTGAAATTATGATGTTTTAATGTCCGTCAAAATGTCTCAAAGTTGAGCCATTTCAAACCCCCTCCTGAAGTCACTCCAATACTTGCGACAACCATCCGATGCACCCATGTACTTTTTGACTTGACCACTAGCATACCCCATTTGGTCAATCAATATTAATATCAATATTACTTAAACTATTTAACTAATCGACTGAGCTGGTGATGAAATTTAGCAAATATATGCAATGGCTGGGGTGCCCCTGAGAAGTCTGGGAACTATAGTAGTGTTCATCTAGCCATCCAACTAGATATCAGTAAGTTTAGGAGAACAAAAGAAATTGTTTTATTTTTTGTTGTATTTGCTATGCTATTGCAAATTATATATGTTCTAATGTTAAGTTGTGTTTTTTCTTGACACTTACTGTGCAGATAAATAACCTTACATAACTTTCAGACTTTTGCACAGTATTGTACATCCATTACACTCTCTGAGCCCATCCACACATCTCGTGGGAGTTTTACTTACATAAAAATATTCTGAGGGCAGAATGACAAATGACTGGTTCAGAAAAAACCATCAGATTGTAGTTTATATGGCTCCAAGCAATTAGAGGAGTCAGGACCAAGACATCTGATTGGTTGGTCCTGCCTCCTCTAATTACTTGGACCCACCTCCTCTACAATGTAAGTAAAACTCCGAAGAGCGTCCACACAGAGATTCCCAAAGCAAGCCCCACCCCTCTAGTTTAGCCACCCCAGCCTGCAGGCTGCCACCTACCCCAGCGTGATGCAGGCCTCACGCACCACCTGTGAGCGGAGGTCTTTGGCCGAGAGCTTGAAGGCAGCCTCTAGGGAGCGGAGCTGCTGAATGAAGCCCTCGTGCTCCGCCGCACCGGCCAGGAGGAGAGAGCGCACCTTCTTCAGCTGGAGTGACATACCGAAGAAGAGAAGGTCAGCGGGCGTCATGCTGCAATGCGATGAGCCTCATCATCACCGACCAGACGTCCGGCTCCTCAGTGCCCCCTACAGCCCTACAGTGGCTGCACGGCATTTTCATCCGGCCAGCCTTACCGCAGATACGCGCTGCTCCCAGTCGTGCTTGTCGTCAGACAGGACCTCCCGGATCTTGTTTATGGATTCTTCCAGCTCCCGGTTGGAGTAAATCTGTGGAGAGTAAAGAATGAAAAATGTTCAGGGAGACTAGAAGAGTGGCCAGCTGTAGGTGTGTTACGGCTCCTCCTATATCCATCTTCCATCCACATTCACATTCATGACGTGTCAGGTGCAGACCCTACCCAGCAATACCACCAGGGGGCAACATTCATTCACACAGTCACAAAGGCATCTCATTCACCCCAAGAACATTTGTCCGAGTTGCAGAAGCGACAGCAGGTCCTGGGGGGGGGGG
>JAABNX020000040.1:5367628-5385128 GCA_015163995.2 Mormyrus lacerda
AAGCAACAGCAGGTACTGCCCCCCCCCCCCCCCCTCGTGCCGGGCAACAGTCCAGCATCCATACCTGCACAGTAGGCACATCCTCAAAGGCGCGCATGAAGTCCTCCTCATCCACAGCCCCCGCACTGGCCCCCTCCTTCCCTGAAGAGGACACAGGGTCAACACATAGTCAAAGGCCAGAACCGCACAAGTGGCACCTCAAACATACTCCAGAGTGGTGACCATAACCCTTTCCCGTCTCCATTAGAGGCTGGCCAAATTGTCCACCCTTCTTCCATAAAAAACACTGCATTCATAGCTTTAAATTCCAAGGGCTCCTAGATCAAGGTCCTCGATTTTAAAACCCTTGAAGCTACCTTTGGGGTTTCACTGAGTCACAGAGCTCAGGCAGCCGCCTGGTGTCTCATTTGTAGTCCTGTAGCCAGCGCCGCCCTGCTGTCCAGGCAAAAGAAGCTAATAGCACACATGCAAATGTCATTACCATGTAAACCCCCCCCGCCACATTACCTGGGGCCTTGGGACCAGCCGCTGGGACAGGCCTGCGAACGGAACCCACGCACACACTCCTACGGGTACCAGGGGGCGCCTTGGAGGAAGAGGAGGAGGAGGAGGACCGGCCCCCATCCAAAGAGTCCTCATCATCAATGTTCTTGTCTGTACAAAAGGAAATAATGGGAGATGCGCTAGTTAGCAATACATGACATAATGGTGTGTCATCCTGTACGATACACAGGTGTTGCTGAGCACTTGTCCGGTTTGATCTGAAGAGCAGAGCCGCGCCTGAAAGACCCCAGACTCCCAGTCGACAGTCCTGGGCCTGCGTAAATTATTTATCCCATTAAAAAATGCAACATGAGTCACACACTGTGAGGCCGCTGGGGGGGGGGGGCGCCATCGATTGACCTGAATTATTCAGATCCCCCCCCCCGCCATATAGTACGCACGTGCGTGGGCCACACGAGGTACAGTGCAGCAGCGTATAGCTCGCCACGCGGCTCACTCTCCCCCAACCAGAGACACCTCATCGCTCTGAAACATGGGCACCGCTGACCACCCACTCACACCACACCACAAGGTCAGCTGTTCTATCATCTTCTACGGAGCCCGAACACGCTGACCAACCTGAAGGTCCTAATGGGATCCGCTGGCATCTCCCTGACTACGAGGACGTCCCGGTACAGAGTGACCCCTGAACGCCCTCTTCAAACATTACCCTCGTGAAGAGCACGGACGGCTTACAGGAGCAGATGTTTTTGCAGACCAGCTTCCGGAACATTCCGCTAGCTGCTGTGGGTGAGGTCCATGTGAAGGCTGCCTCCAAGTCACTGCCACGCCGCTTCCCAGAGCACAGCCTCTCAGCAGCGTGTCTCTACTGATCTCACAGGACCACAGGACACCCCCTCCTCAATTAACCGGAGGTGAGCCGACACCCCACCCCCTCCCTGTGTCAGCTGCCGAGGGGGGCCAATCCCGGCCCTCTTATGCCGTCCCACGGGAGCTGGCAGCATGGAGAAGCCGGCGGCCATGATGTCATGATGAGCCACTGCTTAAAAACTGCTCGTGATGGGGGAGTGAGTAAAGGTGCTTTGATATCACAGCCCCAGCAGTCAGAGCCTTCCAGGGGGTATCAGAGAAGCCCAGGCATTCGCTCTCAGCCTCCTTTCTCTCTCTGTTCCTGGCAAGATTGATGGACTCCTGCATCTTTCTCTGAGTTTCCCATCCAGCCAGTCTGATGCACGGGAAGCACCCTCCAGCAATTTGTGCATATTCATGTGTAACAGCCCTCGCTAGCATGTACCAGGGTCATTTCCCTTGTTGATATCATGTTGTTCCTAAAACACAACATAATTCATTTTTGGGGCTTCAAACAACCGAAAGGATAACAAGAGTAATTAATTTTATTAATGATGGCAGACAACACTGCTCAGTTAATGGCTACCATAAATGTCAAACGCATTAAGCAGAACACGAGGCAGAATGCATCCCAAGTGGATGGGACAGAATACGTCCTGAGTGGGTGAGGCAGAATGCATCTAGGTGGGCGGGATGGAATGTACCCCAGTGGGCGGAGCAAAATGTATCAGTGGGCGGAGCAAAATGTATCCCAGTGGGTGGGGCACATGGTTAACATGGTGGCAGGTCCCACAGGTCCTTACCTGAGGTCACCTCTCACAAACAGCCCTGCCTTTTGTCATGACATCATCAACATCACCACTCAGAGCACCAGCGTGTGCATGTGTGACAATACACAGGAAATTACAGTCTGGGCCAGCAAAGGAGACGTCTAAAAAGCATCACTGAGGGAACGATCATTCCTCCGACGGCCACTTCTGTATAGCAGCTGTGGTCTAAACAGACTCAGAAGAAGTGAATGCCAGGATAATAGGCAGGGATGGACATAACTGGCACGCAAGTACTCATTCACCTTTCAAAACGATACGTGCGACAATCGGTTGTTTGTAAAACCGCAAATGTGTACTTATTTTATGTGCATTTGCGCTGATATGAAAACAAAATATAATGCATTTTAATCTTTATATGCTAACTCTACTTCATTTGCGGTATGCAGGTTAAAATGAAAGATATTTTCTTGTCATAGCAGCACAAATGCACATAAAATAAGTACACATTTGCGGTTTTACAAACAATCGATTGTCGCACGTATCGTTTTGAAAGGTGAATGAGTACTTGCGTGCCAGTTATGTCCATCCCTAATAATAGCGCTATCCACATTAATGGACAAAAAGTGCAGTGGCCAAAGGGTAGAAGCTATACATTTAATATTTCAAGAGTGCTGTATCCAGCTGATCATCTAACACACAAAAAGTACTGGACCTGGTATCAGAGAGATTCAACTCATCAATTACCCTTCAACCTGCGCCATCTGGTGGTTCATATGAAACACAGCAGCTCCAGAACACATTACACATTAGGGGTCTCAGCCTACTCCCAACTGCTCTGTAGGAAGCTGTAAAGCCATTAACCAAAAAAGGCTGGGGGGCTAGAAACATGCAAATATACAATGTGTGACAGACAGAATCACATCCAGCCAATACACAGGTGGGATTTCTCAATTCCTCATTGAACTCCGGAGATTCATGTAACTCTTTATTTGTCAAGCCAAAATTCATCAACTTAGAAAAGAATACATTTTTGAAATATTACACCTGTAATCTGGCTGTACAATTAGGCCCCAGTAGAGACATTAAGCAGTGGGTGACCTCTTATTCACGTTTACAGTATTCCACTGTCAGTCTGTGCCTATGGATGCCAGGCACCGGAGCCACTGCCCACTACAGAGCACAGATGCTTCCATCCTTATTTTGACGGGACAAACACACCTTTAACTGTGTCAATTAACTCTGGGGAAAAAGAGGCTTCAGCGGAAAGGATCGCGGTCAGCCATATTTCCCTGCAGTGCCACTTATGTCCACTAGATGGCCACCAGAGTGGTGCAGATGACAGGTGCGGCTGGACATCACCTCCATCGTTCCAGCATAGAGCCTGAGCGAGAGCTTGGTGTCCGGAAGGTTTTAAGCCTGCACTTCGGCTTTTTAAAGCTGCGATGCGTGCGGAAGCATGCTCGGAATGCTGATGTTTTTCCAGCCAAGTATTTTTAGATCCACCGAGGAGTCATATTCAGATGGCTAGCAGCTAGGCCATATCTAATTCCCAGCTCCCTCCTTCAGCAATTCCACATAGCACGGCACTTTCTGCAAACACAGAGCTTTTCAAGCTTTACGGCTCTCCAGAAGCGGCAATAACAAGGTAGGGGGCAACCCCCCCCTCAGTCACTGGAAAAAAACTTTTAACAGGAATACGGCCCACGTGACATCCACAGGCCATTACAATACCCTCAGGATATTCGCATGTGTCCGTGCTATTAGACAGACACCTGCAAACACCGCCTTTCATAAGAAAACCTGTTTAGTCTGGCTAGAACCCGTCACTCCCAGGGAAGGCAGAGTGAACAAAGGAGATATAAACTGGCCCTACTGGAAGGCACAACAGCTGTGAGAGCCCCTGTGCACAGACTCGCTCTGTCCATCCTCAGGCGGACCACATGCAGCCGTCAGCAACCCAAGCCTCTCAGTTGATTCCTTTACTTTTCTTAACAATAATCACTTGGGCTGGAAAATGACCTATGCTTATTTGGGCCATGAATATTTGGGGAATGCACTAAACCTAGTGTGAATCCTCATAAAGAAACCTCATGTATAATAGCCCTGCTACCATGAGCTTTTGCTGCCTCGGCGACGGTTGCCATGAGCCGATGAAGGGGCTCCGTCATTCAGTCTTACCGTGCCACTGCGATGATGTCACCCAGCTTACATCACCATGGCAACAATACCCAGCGAAACTGTACCCTCCGAGAGCCCCCTGGGCTGAGAGACCTCAAAATGACCTCAAAGCAACCATACAGCGGCCTTCCACAGGCATCTCTGAAGCAGAAGGAGAACAAAGCTTTATAAAAGTCCACAAGAGAGGACTGGAGCTTTGTTGGTTAAAGAGGCAGCGATGGGGGCAATTTACTCTGAATATCTACAGTGGCATCTGCTGGCAACAGGGATTGCAGTGGGCTGTCACGTCCAGCAGGGGGCTGCAAGATCCGGTCTGATCTAACCGCCAGGTGATCACCTCAATTCGGGTAGAGCAGACGAACAGTGCCTCCCGAAGGCTTATAGCCCTGTAGGCGCACGGCGGTCTCCTTCCCAGCACGCCCCTGTTAAACAGCACAAAGAACACATACACAAACATACAGCCATCTCACTTGGTCGAGGTCACAGGACCTCGAGCCGCCCACGTCCCCCACCGCACTCGTTTCCCTAATTAGACTGAGGTGCACCAGAGAACCGTTATTCTGGAAATTAGGGCACAGGAGGCTTCAGCCTGAAGAACGGTCTTTATTCAGGAAAGGTGCGTATGGTACAATATCTGCAAGTAGCAAAGCCTGCTGATACGGGCCCCTGCTGATAAGCTTTCCAAGGGAACTCCATGTTCATCACATGGAGACTCAAACGGTAGCTTGGCTGTAAAGAGACACCTCAGGGTAGAGGAAGGCACCTTTACTGCCTGGATGGGAGGACACCGTGAAGCATACAGAGGTGTGACCAGGTGACCAGAACCGGCAGTCTGGATTGGACAAGCTGGGCAGCAAAGGACCTAAATGCGAATGTGCGTGCTGAAGTCAGCCGAGCTGTGGTTCAGTCATATCGGGAGGTAGAGCCAGCTTGCCTTTCGTGCAGTGCATGCAGGGCACCACATGAAGGCAGGAGGAAGGGCTCAGTAAAGCTAAGAGGAATAACAAAAACAATGTGCTCATTTCCATGTCAGCACAAAGGAAAGACACGACGGGCCGCAGGAAAGGCTGCAGCTTAGGGTCATGGCCTGATGGCTCAGGAAAGACGGACGCCAGCCAGATCAAGGCTGAGGGAGCTTGTCCACCCATACAATACTACCCCCACCCCCAATTCACTGAGCCGCATTAAACATTCCTCCTATGTTTTTTTTATTTTATCTTACTAGCTATTACATTTTTGCAACACTTTTTTTTAGGCAGGTATTCTCAGCATGGTAAATACAACTCCTCACTTTTATAAGTGAATGATCCAGTCTCCCTGGTGCAAATTACACTGCATTACAAATTCTGTCTGCCGTCCTGAATCACTCCACCGCATTCCGTCCCCAGCACCAACAGCCAGCTACCTACTCACTAATGGCTAACTAACAATTCACTAAATAGCTGGCTAATGGCAAGGTAACCGCTCTCTAAGAGCCAACTGATTGCAAGCTACTTCTTCGCTAACGGCTAGCTGACAGCTCACCGATGATAAGCTACTGGCTGGCTAACAGTTCGCTAACAGCTGGTTAGCGGCTAGCTAGCAGCTGATGACTCACTAACGGAAACCTAATGGCCTGCCAGTGCCCTGGAGCTTTCCGTCGGTTATGGGACTACATATGACAGAGAAGGAGCTGCAGCTCTTCCATGATTCAGTAATATAGGCCTCTGATACACATCTTCTGCCAGGATGATCTTTAATCCCCCTGTATTTAAGCCCAGCAGCTGTTGAGTATCCTACTTCCCAGAAGGCCTTATCTGCACTCTAACCTATCAGTATGCTCATGCTAAATACTGACTAAAACATCCCCAAAAAAACTGGCCTGAAAACTCCGACCACACGTTTCCCTCGCATCCTGAAACCGACCCTAGGAAATCATAAGCAGTCAGCTTTTTCAGCGTTGGCCTTTCCCGACAGGCTCTGGAAGGAGCAACAGGATCTCGGTTTAAAAATAAAACAGGGATCTCCAGGAACGAAACTATAACTTCCTTTTATGACAATACGTTATTTGTCGAGAAACAGCTACAGACACCAACTTTACCTTGGGGCCGAACTCAGCAGATAAAAGAATAACAGGGAAATAAAGGCGACAGGCGCCACCCAACTCGTCATACTGCCTTTGTCGTTCAAATGCTAAATGACACTGGATTGGATGAAGAGCCACGCATACCATATGTGATTGGTCCATTTGAGCAAGGTTATGGTTACAGTGTATTAACGCCCTCAACCTACAGCTCAATGTGGCCAGGAAGGCTAAGATCACCGCATTAGAGGGGCACAGGCAGAGTCAGCACATGCAAGCTGTCCAAATGCTGGCCTGGCCTGAGGGTAAAGGTCAGCTCTTTGCTAAACAGAAAAAGAGTAACTCTTCCTTACTGACAATCACACATCTATGAATGTGGTAAGTCATTTAACATTACATCTGCCTTGCAGTCCCATTTAAACCAGGCTGTGACCCGCTGCTCTCCCCCACTGTCCCACCTCGGCCACATAATTTACACCCCTGAGCAGGCGTGTGGCAGCATACACACGCTACGCACATAACCACCGCCTGGCGCACGCTACGCTGTACGTCACCCACATAATCACTGTGTCGTCTAAGAGCGCGGCACAAAACCCAGACAGAGCAGCGATCGCTCAGTGACAATGAGCACTTTGAGTGGAGGACCCAGCACTGGAGATCGGGGACAAGGGGGTCACTGTGACGACTGCCCTCGGAGGCACAAAAGCCCCTTTGGTACGGCGGCTCCCGGACCTCGGCGTCCCAGTTCGTTTTTCCAGGGTAATGAAGAAATACCGTGCTGTACAAACACTCCATTGCCGTTCATGAGCACATTCAGCAGGATCCGAAATGACTCGTCGGGCTGGGATAGACATGCTGCCGGTGCAGAACGAGAGCATTTCCAGCAAACTCAGACAGACTCGGGTGCGTCTCGCATATACAGCATCACTCGCCCGTAAATGTTTAAAGGAACGGCAGCATAAACCCCGAGGCTGGATCATTGATCCAGGTGGAAACACGTTTGGTCTCAGATTGACTTTAAATATTAACCCCGATCCACATACACACAGCACCAGTAGACGGTACGGTTGCCTGTCGGTTCGCCGGGCAAAGCAGCATTTCAGTACCCCCCATGCCTCACATGCCCCCACCCTGGAGAGACCCGCTCCTTTCCCATCAGTGCGCGATTAAAGCGGCGCCGCTGCCTCACCTCCTCCGGCGACCATGGCGCAGAAGCGCGGTCCTCACGCCAAGAGGAACGGACGAGTCTGGAGCTGCTCCGGCCGTCACCGCACCTCTCCGCCACCGCCTCCCCCACTAAAACTCGTGACAGTGAGTGCCACCTCTTTCAAAATAAGAGCCTTCCTGCGTCCTCTGAGCCCGGCCCTGTCCAGGAAACAGCTGTGCTCGGAGGTGGCCGCCCCCCACTCCAGAGAGACCAGACCCAGCCAGAAACTGCACAGAAACCAGTTTAATGCCCCCACTAATCTGCAGAATGCAAAGCTAGAGCTGAGGAAAGTGGATAGTCAGTACAGAGAGATGATCAAGCTTCTTAAGATGTTCAGTGCAGCTTTAGATGTGTGAATAGAGACATTCTGCTGTGAGCACACCCTGAGCCTGCAGGCGAGTGTGTGTGTATGAGTCTGTGTCTTTGTGTCTTTGTGTCTGTGTCTGCGCGTGTCTGTGCATTTCTGTTTGTCTGCAGGTTTGTATTGCAAAATGCTGTCATGTTTTAGCTTCTGGGGACATTTTTCAAGTCCCCACAATATAAAACTCAATTAAAAAACAATTATTCAATCAAAAAACTATAAAATGCCAAAAGTCTTGTATTTTGTTGGTTACTTATGGTTAAGGTTCGGGCTGCATAAGGGTTAGGGTTATCATAGTTAGGGTTAAGGTTATGTCCTAGAAATGAATAGAGAGTGCCCACAATGATAGGAATATATGAACTGTGTATGTATGTATGTGTGTGTGTGTGTGTGTGTGTGTGTGTGTGAGTGAGTGAGTGAGTGAGTAAGTGAGTGAGTGAGTGAGAGACAGATACGCCAGGTTTCCAGCACTGGTCTCCCCCTGTCCCACTATCACTGTCCTCAGACGGATCTGCTACTCGCCCCTGACAGATGAGGCCATCATACCTGCAGACACGTGACACACATAAAGCCACACCCACATGCTACCTTAACTGAACACATGCAACGCATACAGATTTCATCCTGATCCCACCCGAGTCTCCTATCATTACCGTAGTATAAATGCTACCTCGAGATTGTCAAACGGGCCTCGCCAAACGAACAGATTAGTATCTGCATCCTGCCTGGGTAGGAATCCATTCAGAACATGCTGCTTCCTCTGAAAGTAGAACTACCTCAACCCCCCCCTCCATGACCTACAATACACTGCGCTGGGCCCCAGCAACATCGAGACCAGGAATGCTTTCAGCTGAGCAAGAACGTGACCTTGTACAGACACCCCCAGGATGGGAACACGGCTCGAGTGAATGAGGTTAACAGAGGCATTCTGTGGAAATGAGGACAACACAACAGACAACTAACATGCATTCGGTTGCAGGGATGAAGCTCCTGTGTGAGAGAGATCATACTGTATATGTGGAAAGAATGCAACAGGACAAGTAAATGCTGGGCTGAACGCAACATGATGAAGATCCAGGGAAACTCCCCCACTTTGCCATGTAACACAACACCCCAACCCTTCAATGTAACACAACACCCCAACCCTTCAATGTAACACAACACCCCAACCCTTCAATGTAACACAACACCCCAAGCCTTCAATGTAACACAACACCCCAACCCTTCAATGTAACACAACACCCCAACCCTTCAATGTAACACAACACCCCAACCCTTCAATGTAACACAACACCCTAAGCCTTTAGTTTCTCTGCTTTTGGAGATAATTAAATTCTTCTTCAAATAAAAAAACAAGCACTTAGCAAGCAAGTGAATTTCAGAACTACCTTTGCCTATATAGATGCTAATGACAATCATCTTCGTCATCATCATCATCATCACCATCATCAGCCACGCCCTTCAATGTAAGCCAGCCACTGCAGACGTCCCATTGGTTTTGTCTGAGAGATCCCTGCTCAAAGTCGTCACTCCCCCTTAATCGACCTTGTGGCAGTTCTCTCTCTGGGGGCCACGTCTGCACAAACGAGGCGGGGGGGTCAGAGGCACCCCTGGCCCTAGGCTATGACTACCCACTTCCTGTGTGGAATGGGTCCCGAACCAGCCCTCATCCACCCTTCATCCCATTCCCTCATCATGCAAAAGAAGAGTTCTTTGGCAATAAACCAGCAAGACGTTATGTCAATGCTCCCCCTTCTGGCAGACAGCCAGACCTGCACTCATAAACAAGCACAAACTGCACTGACTTTGCCAGAAAGCCCCCTGCTTGTCACAACACCTGATGTCCTGAATGGGCCGCAAGCATTATGGTTCATGCCAGATTGATCTTTTTATCCTGCTCCCTTTATTCCTAGAGACATGAGCCACAACGGCGGATTCCCTCCTACCCAAAGTCACTCACATGCACCGGATGAGACAGTCCCAGACCAGCATGTTAAGAAACTCACCTGAGGCAGATGACAGGATCATGTTCCCAGATCTTTGGACTTCATCAAATTTACTGAAGATTACATTCAACCTAGAGAGATAAATCAAGCAGGTCAGAGCCAAGGCAGGCAAGAGGACTGTCCCACTCATAGCCAGAAGTGGAGACTTCAGGTCCAGAGAGTAAAAATCCAGACCAAGATTTTGTTTCAACCAACCACTTGAGAATCCTATGACTATGACTCTTTATACTCAACTGGTTGGTTGAAACAAAATCTTCGTCTGGATTTGTACGTTCTGGACCTGAACTCTCCACCTCTGCTCACAGCACAGAGAAACTGTGTCCAACTACACAACGCCTCTTGCTCTTGGGCAGTGGTGGCTTGATGGTTAGGGAAGTGCACTTGTAATCGAAAGATTGCAGGTTCGAATCCCCCACCAACAAGTCACCACTGAGGTACCCTGAGCAAGGTACCGTCCCCAAGCACTGCTCCCCTGCTATGTCACGAAAGTCACATATGGGTTAAATGCAGAGGACACATTTCGTTGTTGCGCACTGTGTGCTGTGGTGTGTTAACAATGACCACTGATCACCAAAAATTCTAAGAATTTGCATTAATACTGCTGGATTATCAAACTGCTATTAGAGTCTTTATTACTATATCTCCACTAGAGCATTTTAGTGTTTGTTTCAAATAAATAAAAAGTTAACTTGACAGTGAGAAGCAACAAAGTCTTTCATGCAGTATTCACAGCTGCAACATGTCGCCATGGATCAGGCTTCACAAGAAGGTTACAAAAGTCGACATAAAACTGACAGCGTGCTCTACAGTAAAATGTTATCGTTCTCGGGTGACGGGACGGTTACAGTTGGCGCATTATAATACTGTCCCACCTAGCAGCCCTTAAGTGCCACTTACAGCTTTAAAAACTAAACTCACGCAAGTAAAGAGATCACTTATCTTAACGTTCTGTTACCCTGCAGCCTCACTGCTCTAAAGCACAATAACATAACCCATTATAATGGGACTCCTATAACATTAAATTGCTATATGACATCACCATATGAATAAGGCGGATTCCGGCCGTGAGGCAGATTAATCACATACTCAGGCCTCCTGGACATTTTCATAGCATAACTTTAAAAACAAAACCTGAAAAGCACCAATGGTATTACTGAAGTCCAGTGAATGAAGGCTATTTAAAAAGTCAGCTTTTATCCTCGAGAACATTTTTACCATTAAGGCAACAGCTACACCTTCAGAAAAAAAGCTAACGGCTGTCTTTGCTACGCTGGAAAGTGGCAGCTTCCATCATAGCGTAGGGGGGCGGGGTTATGCACACCGTGACTGGGGCAGGCCCTTCTTGCTGAGGTCTATCCGTACTCTCTCACCAACGTGCCGGTAGATTTCCACAAGACAGTTCATGGCCCCGTCTCGGACCTGCAAAGGAAAAGTCAGCTCTAAGATGGGATCGAACTGACTGGCACTATAGAAACGCATTGTGAGAGTCTCATCTGTGGGGGTCATGTGAGATTCTACAGCTGTGAGGTGGTAAGGGAGGGGGGGCTCCTATCGTGTACAGGAAGTACTGTTCCTGTGATGAAAGAGGCTTGGAAACAGCAGGAAAGCTCTATGTGGGTGTGTCTATGAAGAGAATATGCCTAAAAATAAGCAATGCTCCAAGTCCTGTGACTTGGGGGGTGGGGTATGTGACGAATCTGCCCAATCACAGGACAGGCTAAAAGACACTATGACCAGCAGGGTACCTTAAGCGTACATCAGGAAGAAACAGTACAGCAGCATGAATGAATGATGGATAGGAGGACATTTACACACATGCCAGAGAGGGTTATGCAGAGCCTTACATATATACTGTCCCCAGTTTCCAACAGCATAGTACAAAATATTTATAAGCAGTCCTGTTATAATGAATACAGTATTTTGGATAAATAACATATAAATATATTAAATTAGTAAATCAAATTATTCAGTCAAACAAAAATAAATGTTGTAAATAAACATAAATTATCTTTGCCCACCCAAATACACAATTAGTGTTTTGATGGACAAAACGCTAGAAAATGATTCAGTCTTACAATCTCTGCATGGACATGGTGTACCATTACTAACCACTAGGGGGCTCAAGAAACTCGTGTAAGATAGCTCCTGTAAACCGTTTCATGGCTTCAACGCCTGTTATATGGGTCACAGATGAGTCACACTGATGAATATGTGTGGGCAGCAGAGAGTACCTGGCTTGTGGGATCTCCTAACAGGTTACATATATGCGGTACAATCTTGCTGAGGGTTAAACCTTGAGCTCCATATCTGAAAGTCAAAAGACAAAATTAGTGCACTGGGTCTCCATTTATTGAACAGAAAGAGAGCAGGTGGTGCAGATCAGAGACAGCCTCCTTCAAGGGGGGCGGCTACTGCAGCACTGTGTGACCTCGCGACGACGGCACTCACACGCTGAGGGTGGCAACCAGACAGAGGCAGACCCCCTCCCTGCTCCGGTTGTTCTTGTGCTTGAAACCGCCCAGCATCCTGTCCCATACGTACTGCAGGGAAACCCAACAGGCAGAGCTGCTGACGGGCTAACACACACCCTGCTGTTACACACACACCGAATCCCATAAAGACAGCAAACGCACTCTGCCATTCTGCCATGACACTACATGATTACTTTAATACACTGTGGTTAGGCTACGGCCATGGGGACTGAGGGTGAGTGTGTGTGTGTGTGTGTGTGTGGTCAAAATGTCCCCAAAGTGTGGTAAAACCTGAAACTGCCGTATTTTTGCTGACAATTTTCAAAGTACCATTTGGATGACCTCAATTTTATAAAAAATCTATGACTATAATCAAAAAAGTAAAAATAACGTATTTCAGTCTCGTAATTTGTTTTGTTACTTATGTTAACTAAGGTTAGGGCTGGGTAGGGGTTAAGGGTGTTGTGATTGGGATTAGGGTTTTTCTCATAGAAATGAATGGAAGGTCCCCATTTAGATAGCTATGTGTGTGTTTGTGTGTGTATGCATATAGTGTGTGTATGTGTGTGTGTATACCATGTGTGCGTGTATATGAGTGTGCGAGTGCATGGTGAGTGTGTGTATAGTATGTGAGAGTGTGTGTATGTCTAGGTGTGTGTGTATGCGGTGTGTGTGTGCGGCATGTGAGTGTGCATGTATTTGGCATGTGTGTGTTTGGTGCATAAGTGGTATATGCAGGCGTGTGTGTGTGTAAATGGTATGTGAGTGTACGAGTGTGTGGCATGTGTGTGTGTGTGTGAGTGTACGTGTATTTGGTTATATGTGGTATATACGTGTGTGTGTGTGTGCATGCGTGTGTGCATGCGTGTATTTGGCATGTGTGGGTTTGGTTATATGTGGTATATGCGTGTGTGTGTGTGTCTGTGTGTGAGGATACCTGAGGGTTGGCAGCCTGTTCCATGATCTTCAGCAGCAGTGCCTGATCCTGGTCTCTCACCTGGTCTTTTGCATCTCCCAATCGGTCTATCAAACTCGGCAGCACTGGGAGAACAAAGAGATGTGGGGGGGGGAAGACAGTCCGCAACCTTAACCTTAAAGAGGCGTCACGGGGACAGAATAAACCATGCCATGAAGATAGGACAAAGACAATTTACCTGTGCCAATCTGGGCTCTGAAGCGGTCTTGTAACCGGGTCACTAAAGCAGACAGAATGTCCATTCCTAGCAAAGCCACCTTAACAAAAAAGGCACAAAGAAATATGTCAAAATGTGAGCATAATCATTATATTTGAATATTTTATTTAAAGAATTATTTTTTTCATCATTCCAAGTGTATCAATCCAACATCGCATAAAGTTGCAAAGGATTATGGGTAATATGGCATCTCACTATTTTACTCATAATTTACAAGGGCAGCATTAACTTCCAGCAGCTGTTTTTTAAACGAAAACGACGTCGAGCAGAGAAGAAACCTTAAAACAAAACTAACGTCTTTTTTGGGCACCAACCCTGAAGCGGATGTCGAGTGCTTTTTAAGCATAGCTCTTCTGCCCAGACGCGAATAACTTTCCTTGTCTTGGGGTGATACGGGCTGTCCAATGAGCGTTTAGCGAGGACATCCCTGCTAACACCGTACCAACACATCCCGCACCACCTGAACGTCACGTTCAGGCTTGGGTGCAATTTTTGGAACCCTTTATCGCGGGTTATAAAACAAAAAAAAACATGGAAGAATTGAAGAAACTAAACAGCACTGCCATCTACGGGTAGAAAAAGGTACTGTTAATCCCACGAAAGCAGGGGTTTCGTTTATTATTCTATTAACATTTCCTCGCAAATAGATGTTACATTAAAAATGCTTCTGTACATTAATTACACTGCCTGACCATAAGACTCCTTAAACTCGATTTTAAGTATTTGGAAATTTGCATTTTGAAGATGTTTTTGTTACCTTGTTTACCCCATACAAAGAGATCCTTAAGTCCTTCATTGCACACATGCATGCCTGCTCTCACACCACAAACACATACTCTGAAAACACACATGCTGGCCAGCCCAGACACACTCATCCGTGACAGGTGCTTTTTTCACTAACTACCTTTATTCTCTCCCTCTCACACACACACATACACACACAATCGTACAAGGAGCCACATATGCAGAGACTGTTCCTCACACACACTCGAGGTGGCTATCAGCTCCACGCCTGCCACCACACCCCCCATAGCTTCTGTCTGGCAGATCGCCGTGCCTGTCTCCTCAGCCATGCGCCATCTTGTCCTCCTCTCCCCACCCGCTTCCCCCCTCCTAGCCTGTCCAACAGATGGGCAGCTTGCTGCCCCACCCCCCAGCAAAAAACCTACCCAATGGTTACTAACGAACGCAAAACATACAGACTAGCCATGTGAAGCGGCCACCCTCACAAGGCATGGTTGGCTGTATGCCCCCCCCATCCTGGAGGCTTTATTTGGCTTTTCTTAATCGCATCTTTCCACATTAGCACGGGGACTGGAAGCACTGAAAACAGGAGGGGGGGGGAGGATAGAGGTGATTGCAAAGAGCAGCTCTGGTTTTGTCAGCATTTAAGAACCGGGCTCACCTTGAAATTCCCAGCTGAGACAGGGAGTGTGAAAACTGAGGCTGAAGGGGATAATCAAGCAGCACCAACGGGGCAGCTGCGTTTTAACCATGAATACACCATCTGAACCATCTGACACAAAGAAGCTTCAGCATGACATCACAAACCAGCACCACATAGATGGTGGCGGTGATAGCAAAAGATTCTCCACGTGTCACCAAACGCTGACACCGAGACGTGACCCAACTGATATAACTGGTAAAAAATGGGGTGAGGAAGGCACCCCCTTTGAGGGCAACATTTCCAGACTGATCCATCGGCTGACCTTGAGAAACCGCCTCATTGGACCAACTGAGGTCAGAACGGAACAGTGACCCGCAAAGCCACTGGGTCTGTTGAATTAGCCGTAAGCATGCACACTGCTGACCAACCCCATCCACGGTGACACCTTAACATCACAGCGGGACCTCATCTGCCCCCGTCAGGTCATAGCCATGCCTGCAGAAGTTCAATCTCACGAAGGAGCCATGAAACCTGGCCACAGGCCTCACCTCTCTGTTAACAACTGAAAGGTCTTCCCACAATGCATTGCTCTCCAAGAATCAACGAGACCGCTGCAGAGAGTCTGCTGCGAATAAGCCATGGGTCACACTCACCAGGCCCGCTAATTACCCAAAAGCCCTGCTCCAGCCTGTAGGCTTCCCTCCGTCACTGAGCACCAGCTGGAGTTCTTTTCTTCATACTGACCCTGGATGGTGACAGCAACTCATAGAGCGAGTATCTACAGGGAAGGAGGAGCAGGGGCTGGCAGTGCGGTGACTCAGCAAACACACAGAGCAGGCCTGGCCTTGCAATGTGCGGCAGGCCTGGGAATGCTCAATACAAACAGATTCCCTCTCTGAGCAGAGAAACGAACGACAGACAAATAATCAGGTGCTCCATCTCTGCTCCACACGCGTAGCAGGGGCTGTTAGATGGAGCCATGAGGGATAACTGCACTCTGCCAGCAGGTGGCGATGTCACTTACAAGCTAAACAATATTTACTGAAGCTGGTTACATGGTAGTACAATGGTTAGCACCACTGCTTCCTGGCAGTTTGAATCACACGCCTAATGATAAGGGGCTGATGGACGGATGTGAGCAGACCCATATGGCCACTCGGCACCTCACGGCATCAGCTGTTGCGAGTGGGCCGCTCCCAGCCCGCATTCCCACTGCGGGCTGCGGCCCAGAACCAAGGCCACAGGGCACAGCGCTCGTCAACTCACGTCATCTGACTCAGCTTGGCTCCAGCCCCCAGGGCTGCAGTGTGTGCGGGACAGTGAGTGTCACTGGATTCTCGTGTCATCTGACACTGCATCAAGGTGCCCTAGGGTCAGCCTCTGATGGGGTTCGATAGACACTCGGACGCATTAGGCATTTAGACAAAATCACTCATGTTTGCAGGTGCTGCAGACTCTCCCTCCCACCCATGACCACCCATGACCTTCTGGGTATATCTGTAACCTCCTGGGCTACACAGTGAATTACAGCAGTAGTACAGTGGACCGCAGGTGTGCACTGCATGCCCATTTACCGAGACCCCAAAGTCAAATCCTCCAGCCGTGGTGAGTTGTGAGCCGCAAAGACACTGTGCTTCCAGCTGGAGGAGGGAGGAGAGGAGCCACTAACCTCCATCAGAATGTGAATATCAGGGGAGGGTGACCATCGTGCAGGGTGCCACTGACAGGGGAGGGGCTAGGCCGTGCCCACGCCACGCGGGGGAAACATGAACAGGCCGAGGGCTGGTACAGCACGTGATTTCCCAAGCGTCCACCACCCGCAGGCTGTCGGGGTGAGGGAGGCCCTCACACCTGTCCATATTCCTTGAAATAGCTCCTCCACCCAAAAATACCACACCTTTTATGAGCATTCCCTGCCTGGCCAGGGTTCCCACTATGCCAGCTGGGGGTGCCATAGTTTCTGGCAGCTTCTGTATTGATGCCTGGCAGTTCAGCCCCCCCGACCATCCAGGCAGAGCTTAACAAAGCACAACACCCCCCACCCACCCAGGGCACTCTTCACTTATCAGCTATCACCAGCAGGGGGCCTCAGAAAACACAGCCACCTGGAGCAATCAGCTCATCGGCGCCATGTGACACAGCATGGGGGCGAATGAAATGCTTCAGTGAAACACTGAAAGCTCCTATAGCATTTGCGGATGACTTTTTTTAGGTTAGAAATACAGGTCAGGCACACCAAGAATATGCAGACAGATCCCTCCCACTTCCCTGTTGATTGGCAGTTTCTGTATGCCCACCCCTGCAGGTCACACCCACAAATACACAAATCCCTCCCACTTCCCTGTTGATTGGCAGTTTCTGTATGCCCACCCCTGCAGGTCACACCCACAAACACACAGATCCCTCCCACTTCCCTGTCGATTGGCAGTTTCTGTATGCCCACCCCTGCAGGTCACACCCACAAACACACAGATCCCTCCCACTTCCCTGTCAATTGGCAGTTTCTGTATGC
>JAABNX020000040.1:5404564-5427478 GCA_015163995.2 Mormyrus lacerda
CTTCAAATGCCTGTTTGCTGCTTTGTAATGGTATTTTTGCAGCTGCTCTCTTAATCCGATGTATTTGTCTTGCAGAATCCTTCCTCATTGTGCCTTTATCTACACAAACCCGTGTGTGCTCTGACTCAGCCAGCCGAATTAACAGTACGATGTTCACGCTTAAGTTTTCGTGAAATATCTAAGGTTTTCATACTTTGTCCTAAGCATTCAACTATTTCACGCTTTTCGGCAGCAGAGAGATCCATTTTTTTCCCATATTGCTTAAAAATTATGGTCTGCTTAATAATGTGGAACGTCCTTCTTTGGTAGTTTTTCCTTTAATTGTGCTCACCTGGCAAACTAATTATCACAGGTGTCCAAGATTGATTTGAGTGACCCAAAGAGCCCTGAGATACAATACCATACATGAGTTTAATTGAAAAACAAAATATTTAATCTTTATGACACTTAAATATGATTAGCATAATAATTTGGAACATGGTGTACTTCTGTGCATAATATACACCATCAGTAGCCTTGTAGCCATGTACCTTACGCTGTAGCCTGACGCTTGTAATTTTTGCGGAGCTGCACTTCAGGCTATGATGTAGGATATGCAGCAACGGTGCCTATTCCGTGCCGACAGAATAGCAACTTATCAGGGCATCAATCTGACCGGCTTCCTGGTTACCAAGGAAGCAGTGTAATGGACCTGTGTGCCTGCTTTTAATGCCACAGCTCCTTACAGGTGGCAGTCAGCCTCAAAGCCCTCACCTTCGACTACTGGTGAGTTCCCATCCCCAGCAACTGTTTCTGTGACAGTCACACCCCTCCCAAATGTGTGCATTGGGCTGATAGCACCTCCTCCCCCACCCTGACCAAAACGCACTCTTTCAGGTTCCTGGCCACCAGCTGAATTAGAAGCCAAAGCCTTTTCCCATTACAATCGTTAGTCTCCTTGGTAAGAATTTTAACAAATAGACAGAAAGGTACAGCAGCAGCAGGTTTGTTTAGCAGGCCTCAAACTCCTCCCACCTGAGCTCTCTGAACTCTGGTTTGGTTAAAACCGTCATCATGACATCATTAATGCCTCCTTACCTTCTCAGCTTCTTAGGCACAAGGTCAGCGCTGCTTCTGTGCTTTGCTTAAGGGGGGTTCACTGGGTTTAAGGGAGGGGGGCTGTCAGCCTCAAGCCAGAGTACGACACATAGGCAGCGTCCGCGACTGTGGCTTCAGCATGTTTATGAGCCTGAGAGCGGCGCCTTTGATGGGTGAAGGGCCGGGAATAATGTGTTCCTTTCATGTTAGCCGTAGGTCTCATATCAATATGAATAGACATCTCTTGGTTGGTCATTATGAAATGGAACGGAGAAAAACACTACAGACAAACAAGGAGAAAACATGACAAACAAGGAGAGCAGCAAGAGAAAGGACCTTAAAACATCCCCCTGACCGGATCTTTTATATCAATGTGGAAAATGCGCCTGTTATTTTTTTTTCACGATTAAAAACCAAGACACGTTTATTAAAGAGGTTAAAATGGTTACCCTTGAAGCCTGTTGTGTTTTGAATGTTTTTCTCCTTTTGTGAGGCCTACCAGACATGAAAAGAGAGTCACATTGCAGCTATGCAAGCAAAACATCACATATGGTCGCACTAGGCTGCTTGGACATCTTGCGTCATATCTTAGCCTTAAATGGGGCACCTGTCTTTGGACAGTTACCAGCTGTAAGTTCTGCCCTGCATAGTAAAAAGATAGCTGGTGGGTAAGGGTGTAACACCAGGTGATGCCACCGGGGCAGGTGTCACAGCGGCATTGTTTGCAGGCAGTGGGAGGATGCGGAGATCATGGTGCTACTGCGGGTGATGTACAGTGACCAGGACTTCATCTGCATGTTCAGCATGGAGCTGGAGGTCCTGCAGCAGCCTAATGTAATTTTGACCAGCTGAGGTTCGTTAGTTTTGATAGTAATATTTTAGCCCAACCTCTCTTTCGTCACTATTGAAGTTAAGGTTTCTCACCTTATCATAGCTGACTGGGGATGGACATCGAGTTCGTACCATGTCTGATTTATGATGATCACTACTCTGGACACAGGAATCAATTCAGGACCTGACCACCTATCCACATCATTTTATACTTTTATTATAATTACAGAAGTCAATACAACACTGTATAAGCCATTTCCTGTATTATTTTATTAATCAAGTTAATTAAACGTCAGTGTAACTTTCGGTTTTGGTTTAAATGTTGGTGTAGAGATTGTTTATGTTCAAATCTGTGTGGCACAGCTGTTTTTTAATATTATAACAAGTAATATGCACAGATTGACTGTAGAAGGAGCTTGTGAAGTTGTGTGTACGTGTGATAAGGCAGATGCTGGTCATCCTGCAAGTTCTACCGCTCCTATCCTACCTCAGATGTATGGACTAATCTGGCTGATGGACCTGAGGGGTAAGGTGAACGGTAGTGACCTGTTGACCATGCTCACCTTCACTGTCGGCCTTGACCTGGACCACACTGGCCACAACAATGCATACTAGGCAAGCCAGGCCCAAGCTGGGCTCAGACACGTCTAACCCCTGTGAGCACAGAGTAAGCTGCTCGGCACGGATCTGTGCTGCGATTCAGTCTTCCCCGTCTTTCTGAGTTTAAATAGCTGACACTCAAACACTATAGCATATTGATATGTATGTTCTAATACTTATCATACAAGTAAAGCACACTGCATAATATTCTTATAAATTTCCCAAAAACAGGCATACATTTACACTTGTAGGAATTCATGAGTCATCCATCCATGATTACTTTAAATGACACCAATGTCACGTGAAGTTTGAAGAGCATAATTTCTGGAAGCAGAAGGTACACCACCGTGAGTCTTGGGGAGATTGCAATAAGCTTCCCGTCTTTCAGATCAACACCTGCACGGAATTGGCTCTCTGGTACAGTGACATCTCTCCCCTGGAGAACCACCACTGTGCCGTGGCCTTTGAGATCCTGGAGAAGGTGAAGTGACACTGTGTCATGTTCTGTGCATGTAATGAACAGTCACATCACTGCGACACATCACAGTAGGACACATGCTTCAATACAAGGATAAAACTGACCTGTTTCTCTGTTTAAAAGATGACTGAGTTAGTTCAAAGACTGAAGTTAATTATAATGGATTATATGCAAATAGACCATATTTGAATTGGTAGTAGTGAGAATAGTACAATCAAATGGAGTGTCTAATTTCCTGGCACTAACAATATCAAATGATTTTGGTAAATTACTGAATTATATTTAGTTTGCACTTACCATGACGTTTTATTTATATAGCCAGAAAGCAATATTTTCAGAAACATATCAACTGAGCAGTACAAAAGGATAAGAGAAGGTATCATTCAGTTAGTTTTTTTCAGTTTTTTTCTAGTGTCATTCTTTGAATGCATTTCCTGCAGTAACTTCATAGTGGCCATTCAGAACAGTCACAGCAAGGCTGTCTAGCTGGAAGTGAGATAAATTCACATTGTGCAGTCACCCTATAGCCGTGGACTCCCTTAAGACCGGTCAGCGGCCTGTAAGGCTACCTGCTGCTTGTACACTCAGGTGAAATCAGTCCAGTCAAATGTTTGGGCACACCAAGCAGCTTTAAAGTAGCGTGATAGTGTCACATGACCTGGCCACATGACCTAAAAAGAGTAGAAATGGTTTTGGAGGAGTTTGACCAGAGTGTGAAGGAATAGTGGCTAATGAATGCTCAACATATGTGGGAGCTCCTTCTGGACAGCTGGAAATGAGTCCCGGGAGGCCACCTCATGAAACTGGTGCAGAAGAGACAGTAGCATCAGCTAGTTCCTGGAGCAATAGGGCTTTAGGGCCAAGCTCAAGGACCCAGTGGTGGGATTTACGTTGCTGACCCAGGGATTTGAACCAGCAACCTTCTGATTCTCACCCCACAGAGCTGCCCCCCCCCCACCAACAAATTCAATTTTCATTTTTGGTCAGTGTCTATATGTTATTTTATAGTTTTGGTGTCTTTATAATTATTGTAAAATATAGAGAATAGTACAAATAAATCTTTCGATGGGTGGGCAGGTCCAAACTTTTGAGTGGTCCTGTACATCCTCCTGACTTCAGGGGCATCTTGGCGACCGACATGGCGAAGCACAACGAGATACTGAACAAATTCAAGTTCCTCCTGCTTGCATTTGACTTCGCCAACAAGGACCACGAAGATGTGGTAGCGGTGGAAAATGGCAGTGCTTGGCATCACGAGATAACACGAATAAAGTCAGTGAAAATGACTGGGGGTGTAGCTGGTAGCAGGGCAGCGAGTTCCTTTGAGTGATATTAAAATGCTTATTGCATTTTGGCCATCGTACCATGTGGTGTACAGTAATGCAGGTGTAATGACAGAGCTTCAGCTTTGGAGGAATCTCACAACACAAACGTGACATTATGAGTGCATATTTCAGCCAGCAGATGTAGGGTTATCTGAACCCATGTGGATGCTACAACAGCTTCTGATATGGCCACAGATGGCTGATGCACTTCCTGCCTTTGCATAGCTTATGATGATCACGATCAAGGTGGGCGACACCTCCAACGAGGCGCGGCCTACAGATGTAGCAGAACCCTGGCTGGACTGTCTCCTCCAGGAGTTCTTTAACCAGGTGGGTGTCAGGTGGACACCTGGTAAAAGGGTCATGGGGCAGGTAATGTGGTGCTCATGACCTGTAATCAAAGGCTGCTCTTTAGTGGCCCTGGAGAACTCCACTGCAGCTCCTGTTCTTGTACCTAATCTGAATTTACAGTGGTAAAATATAATACTGATAGTCCACATGTGGCTTTGAGCATAACCGCCCGTATGAAATACAGTAAAATACAGTTCAGCTGTAATTTTGCCTCCAGGATGTTCTTACTGCATTATTATTAGCTGAACTGGAACTAGATACCATCTTCCCTGTTTTCCCCTTGATACACCTTCTTAAGAATGAAGGGCGAGAGGGAACAAGACCATTGACGCAATACTGGTTATTTCCAAACTGACCACTAGATGGAACCATGCCCGTTGTATTCTGTGGAATAGCATATTGCTTTGCTGTACTGTGAATGTTGTGTACATTTCTGCTGCAGTGCAGACTGTTGCTGGCTTATAGTTTTCAGCCTGAGCATCTTCAGTTGTTCTGTCGTTTTCAGATGCCAGGTGACATATCTCAGTTGCCTGATGGCACTGACATGATTACTACGACTCTTTTTATTTAATACTTAATCTTTTTTCCATTCTTCTTGGATCCATCCCAAGACATTCATGTGAATCTGTTACCTTTTCTCCTGATCTTCTCACCCCTCCACCTCTCCGTGATGGAACAATCATTCCAAAAAGCACCTACCCTTTTTGCTTTTGTTATGTCAACAATTGACAATAATATTTGCTAATCTAGTGAACAATGCACTTTAATAACATGCTTACATTCACATTCAAGCTTCCTGATTGCATTGAGGAATGTTTCTGCATTGTTTTCGTGTTTGTATCAGCGAAGTATCATAGTGTGGCCATTATTTTCTCCTATAGGAGTATTTCTTCCAACAGTGCAATTAGCTCTGACAAATTAATAGTAATTTATCCATCCATCCATCCATTCTTCCAGACCTGCTTTTTCTATATTACCAGCATTAATCTGCCTGTCACTGAACAGCTGAACTGTAATTTTGGTAATTCAGCATGGGCTGCTGACTGATTTCTCATTACTGTAATAATTCATTTTAGTCTCGACCCTGTCTTGAGGGTGAATTTGTCAGCATCCATGGTGCTCACTGCTCAGCTACACCTTGCATTGGAATCCGTCATCATGGGATTCTAATAGTCTTTTTTTGGACGTTGCACTTAAATGCATATAGATCAAGAAACACAATAACTCACAGGTTTAGCAGCTGGGGGATGTTCATGGTGTAAATGGTCCCGATCTTTACTAAGACGCCGTACTATGGCTGCCGTGAGCTTTGCACTCGAAGGCCTGTACAGTGGTCTGTAGGGGACACCCAGCGATGGCTCAGCATCGAGCTGCTGGAGGCCTCTGCTTGCTCGCCGGAAGGTAAAAACCCAGACAATAGATCAGGGCTTCACTCTAGGGACAATGTATCAGCTTACTGTATCGTCTCCACAATCCCACTGGCAAAGATCAGACAGTCCACATGACTGGGCTTAATTAGGTCATCCAATTATAAGCTCCAGTTCCTGTACTGTACTGTAATATTTTCTGAATGCCTCCAGTGCAATACCGCTTGTTATCACATTCACCTTGGAGGATGAAAACAAGGGTCTAAGGTCATCTGCAGTTATACCACAGCTGATAGGTATGCATCATCCATGTACGAAGACAGTAAAATCCATCCTCCAACCAGTTATCCAAACCGGTCTTGTGGGAATCCTGGAGCCTCGGCCAGGAAACACGGGGCTCAAGGCAGCTGAACATCATAGATGCAATTCCAGTCCATTGCAGGGTACAGAAGTACAATGTTATTTTGAAAGAAAAGGCATCAGTAGTAAATTTGCTCTCGCATGATGTCTGCTTCCTCCAAGAAGCTGGCTTCATACTATTTTATAATGTCTGTTGCCAGAGTGTCAAGGAGAAGCTGGAGGGGCTTCCCGTCACGCCCTTGGACAGGGACAATGTGACCAAGCCGTCCTCTCATATTAGATTCATCCATTTCATCCTCTTCCCCTCCCTGGAGGTTAGAGGGGCTCTGTCATCCACGGGGGCAGTGTGCAGTGCTGATGGTCTTCATGGTTTCTCACAGGCCTGGGTAAACACCATGAAGTCAGCAGTCACAGTTGAATGGGAAATGATGGTTGAGTGCACTTATCCCAAAGACGATGCATTACTAACGCGCACAGAGTGGGATGAGCAGCTGGTCACCTTTGACCAGACCTGAGTATTCACTCCATCTAGCCACTACGACATTTGTTTAGTGGTCAGTGAAAATAATGACAGTGTTATGAAGGCAGCCATTGCTGGAAAATGTGTTTGTCTTTGTTGGACTTTTTGGGGGGAGGGTACTGACTCATGTGTTCCCTAGCAACACATCATCCACCCAGTGCAGAAGGCCTTGGACTACTACACCGAGATGGAGAAGGCCCTGGAACAGGAGAGGCAGAACCGGGCTCAAGGGGGCAACGAGGCGGCGAAAGCTAAGGGGATGCTGAACACCCAGTCAGAACCACAGCTGAAGGCCAAGTGCTCCAGCTCCAAGGCGAGGGGTGGCCCCAGAACCTCTGTACTGTGATGTCCTCCTTCTAGAGACCCAAAGGCAATGCACGCGTTGGCAAGCACCCCATTGGATTACAGCAAGATCATTCTGAAGATGTAAATATGATTAAATATGAATATCTGGGCTTTGCATGTTAATATCTGTTCCACTTTGAACAATGGTAATTACCCGTAAGCCCTTCAGCTCATACTGTGATAAAAAAGGGGGGGAAAAAATCAAATAAACCTCATAAAACAGTTATGTGGTATTTGTTTTAAAGGCAGGCTATGTAGATATTAAAAGTTTAAACTAGAGAGCCCTGTACAGAAGTGAGCTTTATCACAAGAGGGGTACCCAATATTATATATTCACCAGTGAGTGATTCAACCCCACAACTTAGTGTGTCATCATCATAATGGATTCGGTTTAACTGGTAAGCAAAGCCATAGTATGTATAAAACCAGTGGAATAAAAGAGTAGTTGAATCCAACTGTCCTGGTATTCTATTCGAGACTTCAACTAGGAGTCAGATTGACAAAAGGGTGCCAGTGAATGCCAGTACTGGCTGTGTCAGGTATCTCTGTTCATTAATTAGACAGGCACTCGTTTGAGGTGACTAAGATTACTGATGTCTAAGCATCCCAGAAGAAGAGATTAAAAGTAATTGATATGTTACACAGTCTGCATTTACAGAGTTTGGCCTACAGACTTGTCTGTATAGCCTTGCTAAGAAGTAGGAGGCTGTGGGGTCCCTAAGAGACCTTCCTGAGTGCAGCCCAGTTTGCACACATGTGGAATACTGTCATGGAGTGCATGTGATCAATCATGAGAAGGAAACGTGCATCTGTCCCATAGATGACATTATCTGTGCCCTCTTTCAAAAGCCACATCCGTCCAGCTGAATCTGCACTTTTTCACAGGTCCCAGTCATGTGACGATATACCACATGATAGAGGCACATTTCTCACAGATCGTTATGCCAAACTCCACGTGATAGTATTTCCATGCTGCTCTATACTACAAACAGGATCCCACGTTTTCCCCTCCACTGTGTATACCTGTCTGCGATACCTACCAGTTTCATTGCCGAGTTTTATTTATGCCCGCTCACCCTGAGAAGGTCTCATCAGTGGTGTAATTCCATACGTCCAATCAGGGACAACCATAAAATGATGTCACCTCATGGTAGGTCAGGCAGTGACGCAGGATTCCAGCATATCCTACGATTATATCAGCAATGTCAAAATGAAAAGAAATAATGGCAAATGATGGCTGACGATCTTGGGCATTGCCTTCAATATGGTATCCTGGCATTTTAACGTTAATCTCCATCAAGGAGATGGAAGCATCTAGCATAAAGACCTAGCTGTGTGATTGAAACTCACCTACATTTCAGAGGAAGTGATACTGGTAAGACAGGCAGCTTATAGGAGGCAGAGTGGCCACACAAAGACCTTGATGGGAGAAAGAGACCTTTCATGAAAAGGCTTAGACAACAGTATTTCACATTTGTGTTTTTTAAATTTACAATTCACAATATCTTACATAAAGGAAATATGAACTTTCTGTAAAATACAGGAAAATATACTTAGCAGAGGGACATTTCAGATGCAGAGTTATT
This sequence comes from Mormyrus lacerda, assembly GCA_015163995.2. NCBI lineage: Eukaryota > Metazoa > Chordata > Actinopteri > Osteoglossiformes > Mormyridae > Mormyrus > Mormyrus lacerda. The sequence goes on from JAABNX020000040.1 coordinate 5,413,405, forward strand.
GACACATTTATAAATATATACAGAGTGAAAAGACTTCAGAAGGGCATGTTTCTGGTCCGTCAGACACTGACTCAGCACCTGGGCTGTGACACAGTGATTTCCCTCTTTCAGGTAGACTGTGCTTGACATGGTACATAAATATTGCTATAAACCATCTATAGTGTTTGTGTAACACATGATGCCAAAGATAAAGAACTGTAAGAGAATAAAGCATTCTTCAGCAGAGGTGAGGACAAGCTGCTGGGAATCAGGACCTCAGTGCAGTGCTATCTTGCTATGATATGCTTATGTTAAAGTGCCCAAAACAAAAATCTGAACTCATAAATTACAGAGACATTTAAGGGAAAACAAACGAGCGGTTCAGCATACAGTGAAGTACAGTGTATGCTGCAAAGTGATGATCCACTAAATGAAGGCTGTCAGTGGAGAATGAAAACAGGCGACTTAGACTCATAAAAAAAAAAAAAGAAAAACACTCCATCTGTGACAGAGACAGAGAGACATGTCAAAGACTGCACAGTGCGTCCTGGTCACGTAGCGGACAGCACGCTGGCCTAGCTGACCTTGGGTCTGACGTGTAGCAGAGATATACACAGACTACAGACTGTAGAAGCATGTACTATACATCACCACTGGGGGGCCTCAGCCCAGGTGAGTGCCGTATGCGGGAGTGGCTGCATTAAGCCGAACCAGCACTGAGCCTTGAATTTCCTGTAGTTGTTTGGCTTTACGACAGCATACAGTTAAATAAAAAAGGGTGTGAGATGTGCTGCCTGTCCAGCTTAATAGGGGAACATGGGCTGGTAAATCTCAAGGTATATTTCATTCAACAAAGGAAAAAGAAAGAATCTGTTCTTTGTGAATAAGCTACATACAGTTTTACACTTGTTTGAGCATTCTCACTAACGTAGGTCTATTTTACAATCATGCTCTTCAACAGAAGTAACTTTTTGTGGCAGCAAATCATTCTCCGAATTGAGGCCAGCGGAGTCTCCTAACAGGTCTGCACGTCAGGGACGCAGCACAATTCACTGAGGACTGCAGTCTTCCTAGCATGGACAAGCTACAGCTAACCGGCTATTTTGAGGTTCCCCTCAGGCTCAGGAGCGGCTCTGTGCCGTGTTGATCATGATGTTTGGGAGCGCATTTCGCCTCTTCCTCCAGGGCCCCAAGTCGCGAGCGTACCGCCGGATCTGTCGGAACCACTGCTGGGTACGGGTGTTGTCCACAGCGCGGAACACAAAGGCCTCGCGAGGGATGTCCAGCAACTCGAAGGTGTCATCGCACTCGGGGTCCGAGGACACCACACAGTTACTGAGCCGGATAGGCTCCCGCAGCACGGCAAACTTGCCACTGCTCTTGTCCTTGATGAGCACCAACACACCATCTCGCACAGGCTCCGGCGACTCCATGCCGTCAGGGGGCCCGTCGCTTGGCCTCTGTGTGTGCACCATCAGCAGGCTCTGCACATTCTGGAACTTGAGGGCCCGGCTGCCCTTCTTCACCCACTGACCGTCGGCTGGCTGGGCCAGCTGCAGGGGTCCCTCCATGACGAAGCGCGTGCTCTCCCGCGTCCAGCCCACCGTTCGCATGGATGCCTCGCGCATCTCGACATTGACGGCCTCGCGATTGCGCCGGCTGTCCCGGCGGAAGGAGCGCAGAGACCAGGGGGTGGCTTCCTGCCTCGTCTTGGTGTTGATATGCTCCAGGTGGGACTCCACATGGCTCTTGGCCTCACGCAGGCGCCCACGGTCTGGGTGGCACTCGCCAGTGGCCTTGCTGATGCGACTCAGCAGCAGCGGGTACTTGGTGACGCGCTGCAGCGGGGCCATCAGGAAGGAACGCAGGTTCATGCGTCGAAGAGCCGTGTTGTCATTCTGAGAGACGTCTAGGAAGATCCTACAGAAGAACAGAAGACGTGAAGGGGAATCTGCAGGGGGGCCAGCCACCCTGACATCAGAGTTCAGCTGAAGACGATCCTCTGCTTATAAATGAATTGAGAGGCTTGGCCTACTCCCTGGGGGGCCTGTAGATGGCACTCAGGGTCTCCTACCTGAGAAGCTCCTTTTCCTTCTCCAGGCCATTGAGCATGTTGACGGAGGCGGACTGTTGCAGGCAGTAGGTCTGGAAGGCAGGCAGCATGGTGACAAACTCCAAGAAGATCTCGCCTATGTAGACGGTCTGCAAGTCTTCATCACCCTGCATGCAAAGTCACCACACATACTCAGTCAGCCCTCAGATGGTCCGTGCACCAGGCATTACCGTTACAGAGCAAAATACAGAATTATCATGCAACTGTGAGAAACAGTAGGGGAAGACACTCAACTCTGCCATTAACCCCATTGCTGATTTTATTTGGTAGATGCTTTCATCCAATGCAATGTACAACTGAGAGAGCAGGGTCAGTCAGTCTGTGGAATAATTGGGATTTAGGGTCTTATTCCAGGGCCCAATGGAATTTGAACCAGCAACCTTTATGGGTACAGAGTTCTAACCCATAGAGCCACATACCACCCCTGAGGTGACTTAGAAGCACACAGTGAGCAAAGGAAACATCTATTCCCTGATGTTTAAATATCACAATGAAGGAATAAAAAGAAAAGAGAGGAAAAAAGCCAGAATCCCAAACAGTGGTTCAGGGAATGTGCTGCCCTTGGGGTTAGGCTGTGTGTGTCAGGGAATGTGCTGCCCTTGGTGTTAGGCTGTGTGGTTCAGGGAATGTGCTGCCCTTGGTGTTAGGCTGTGCGTGTCAGGGAATGTGCTGCCCTTGGTGTTAGGCTGTGTGTGTCAGGGAATGTGCTGCCCTCAGGGATAGGCTGTGTGTTTCATGGAATGTACAGCCCTTGGGGTTAGGCTGCGTGTTTCATGAAATGTGCTGCCCTTGGGGTTAGGATGCATGTTTCATAGAACATGCTGCCCTCGGGCTTAGGTCGCACGTGTCAGTGAATGTGCTACCCCCTCAGGGTTAGGCTGCATGTTTTAGGAAATGTGCTGCCCTCGGGGTTAGGTTGCATGTTTTAGGAAATGTGCTGCCTTCGGGGTTACGGTGTGAGTTCACCTGATCAAAGGCATGATCAATGCTTTCCTGTAGGCGCTCTGTGAACTTCTCGTTGACATCGATGAGCTCCTGCACGTTGCTGAAGACCACAACGAGCTGCTCAGCAGTGAGCAGCCCTGCACCCTGCATGGGGCTATAGAACTCCTCCTTAATAATGCGCAGGTCTTCGCCGTAGCTTGCTTCGGTGTTCAGCAACTCTAGGATGGCCTCCTTGCGTTCTGTGCGCTGCTTTAGACACCGCTCACACATGCCGTCAGCCCGAGCCGGCTCACTCCTTCCGCAGTCAGGGCAGGGGCACTTGTTCCGCCATGCCCCAAAAGGGTCGCTGGGCTTCTCCCAGGCCTGAGTCTGCTCAGAGTCCACATCGCTGTCCCCCCGCTCAGTTTTGGTCACCAGTCGAGCTGCCCGTGGCTCCTCTTCATCTTCTCGCTCGTCACCCAGGCCAACCACGCCGCTGTCAGCACTCAGGCTGCTGACATCACTCCAACGTTGCTGCCCCTCCCCAACCATGTCTCCTGACCGTGCCTCAGAAACAGGCCCTGCAGAAGGGGTGCAAGCACCTGTCAGACATGCAGGTATTGGCTTCCATGCTGATGGAAGTGAGAATTATTATGTGTAATGTATTACATGCACACAGAAGAAGGGTCTTTTCATTTACTCATTTATTCTACTATTCAACAAGTACAGTGCATATAGACTAAGAGGGAAATAAGTAACAGAGAGAGGAGAGGCAGCAAAATGCATGGGGTCCACTGTCATGTGAAATGCGGAAATTTCAAGGACACCGTAAAAACAGAGAGATGCGTAAATGGAGCAGGTTTCAGCACAGTCAACGCCAAAAGTAAGCAGAGCCTATAATGTCAGAGAGAACCGGGCCCTGGCACTGCTCTGCTACACACGGCACCTCTCCAGGAGCAGCAGGGCTAAACACCACCCCGACACAATGTGGCCAGCCATTTCCAAGGAGAAGAAAATCGACACAGAGGCTACTCACTGCTGTCCTCCTCCTTGTCCCTCCGTAGGCTGTGAAGCCTTGCAGCCACTGCAATCTTCATCTCCAGCTGCTTGCGCTTGGCAGCATCCGCCGGCATCGGGTCACTGAAGTGGGGGCGGAGTCGGCGCTCCCGCTGAGCCCTCGCCGACTCTGGCGGCTCATAGGCCGCGTCCGAGCTGGACCGCCTGCACCCTGGGCTGGACGGCTGCTGATAGGCAGAGAGACCCATAAGTCAGAGGAATTGGTGGGTGACGCTGGATAAAGGAACACTCAAAGTGCTATCAGGATGTGTGACCACACACGGGACAGCATGGAAACATTCATTGGTGATCTCTCTCTCTACACCAAGGGGGACTACCGGCCTGTGTTATATGGAAGCATTTGGGGATGACAAAAAGATCATGCATTTTAATGACAGCCACACTCCGAATGCTCCCATCTCAACTTAACTGACAGAAATAACACACTTCCGATGCTGCTGTAATGCATAATGTGTGCGGCGCCTTTCCTAAATGCGGTGCTCTGACTGTGACATGCAGTGGATGAGCCTGGCTCCTAAAGAGCACGACTGTTTCGAGGTGTCTCGGAGACACGATGGGGGCTGAATTCATACGGACCTGAATGTGAATTTGTGACACGTAATATTAATCATTTCTGAGAAGAGTGATAATGGAAGCTGCCGTTTCATGCTTGTGAGGGGGACATGGGGACACAGAGGCTCACCGACCGACTCGCTGACCTCCACCGAGGACTGATGACATGCATGCAGAACGCTGCCATGTTACCACAGGCAATGATGGGTTACGGGTAACTGAATCCCACATTTCTTGAGAAGCTGAGCAGCTCAAAGAAACAGTCTTAGGTCCACGAAACGCATCCATAGAAGATACTGTCAGTCACAAAGGCAACGGGGTAATGCAAACGCACCTTAAGGCAGGAACAAGACACCCGCAGATCACGTATCACGCAGAATAATGAATGACTGTCCGGACCTTTAAATGCAATTCAGATCGCATTAGATGGCAGTCATACTACATGCAGATGAGAATCCCTCTCTGTCTTTGCACAGTACATGCGACAAAACACATTAGAGGACACTCTCCGATACAAGCAGCTCGGGTAACCCCACGGACCAGATCGCAGCTGCAGAACAGAGAGGACAGAGATGCATCGCTGTGCCCCTCCCCTCTGCATGGCACGCCGCATACCTCCCGGGGGGCTCTCGGGGTCTGTACCCTGCCCCAAGTGTCCCTGCACGGCCAGCCGCACTGGTGTTTCACCGTGTCCTTCCGCACGTGCCCCTGTGCTGCGTGTGTGTATGCAGTCCCGAACGGGCCACCGGTCACAACGAAGACGGATCATCAGACTCACGCATCCCGTGTCTCCTCCGCCTGGCACATTCCGTGCCTCTGTGCCGTGGCCCGCTGTCGTCATGGAAACCGCATCCGACTGCTGGCTCGGGCGGGAGCTGTCCGGATCACATGACTGGTAGGCGGGGCCCTCGGCACTGCAGCTGGAAGAAGGGAAGTGTTGGGGGGGCATTATCATCGCTGACACTTTCATCTCCTCCTCCTCTTGTCGGCACAGCTCTGTCAACCCCCTTCTCCACCAAGTCACTCCCCAGGGACCCTGCCGAACACCGTGCCAGAGGGACCGGGGCTAAAGCAATTAGATGCATCTATCCACATTAACACCTGAACTCAGAAGCTGTCGGGTGAGGCGCTGCAGCCCGTCTGCAGCATCATCTCGGACGCTTCAAAATCCTGTCGCAGCTCAGGGCTCAGAGCGGACGCGGGGGATCAGCATGTCGCTGACGTGCAGGAAAGCGTCTTAATGCAACCACAGGGGTGAACATGCTGCAGGAGTGTTTTTTAAAGGTGCAGTTTTAATGAAAACATTACATATGAGATAAGGAAAAACAGCATTGGATATCTGTCACTGCATATACTGCTGCATAAGACACACTACACTGTGTAAATTTCAAACACACACATACACACCAGCCTTTTGTTTACAACTGCATTTCCTCAGGAACGTGCCAGAAGGGCTTTGCCAGTCCATGTCACAGTGAAAGGGAACAAAAACAGGATTTGCATTTAAATGATGAAGTGGCCCAAGTGTCAGCTGCTGGGGCAGAGCAAGCATGGCGTGTAACGGAGCGTGTGTAAACGGAGCATGCTCACAAGCAATGGGTGAAAAACAGTGTGGATAAGAGCAAATGTGGCGTGTATAAATGGAGCTCACGCAAGGTACGTGAAAACAGCACAGGTCAGAGCCCACAATGCCATCCCCAAGGAACACCAAAGGTTTTAGAGGAAAGAGTCTAATGAACTTGAAATGGGACTGATTTTAAAAGGTACAATATATTACCTCATTGGGGTAGAATGTGACAAGGATTTAGAGCTAAACATTACCGAACTGTCTTGTTAAACAACACATTTCAGTCACTAGCACAACTGGATAATAGTTAGCTATGTCAGCTACAATGCTCTCATGAATAAAGAAGTCTGTGTTATACAAAAAGGTCATAAAAATCCCTCTTTCCAACAGACAGACAGATAGACAGACTACTGCTCCTCCCTCACCCTATAGGCTGTGTAACAAACCTCAGCGGATTCACAGTTGTGTGTCATGGAAACCACAAGCCACCTCCTCAGTAAGGTGATCAATAAGGGGAACACAAAGGAACAGCCACATGGTGAAACATGCAACCCCACACACAGGGGGGCAGCTCAAGACTATAAATGCTGCAGCAGAACATGCCCCCAACCTTGGTTCATGTTTAACCAACCATTCAGCAGAATACACTTTTATATTAAACATCCTGACCTTTATTTCATATCCGCATAATAACCATTAATCACTTAGAGCATTATAAATCGTGTCTGATGCTCACTACAGTATAATAATTACAAACAACTATAATAATAAAACAGTGTTATCAAGTGGAGCTATATGAGCATGACAGAAGAGGGCCACACAGGTGGAATGGTGCAGTAACCACTGTACGGATTGTCCTGTACCTGTCCGGCCTGGAGTTTGCAAGCCAAAGACAGCCAGCAGATGAGCTCTGCTACTCATTAATCTCCTGTCAATGTGCCGGTCATGGCATTCCAATTGAGGTATGCCAGACACTGCTGCGGGAGGCCTCGGCCTTCTCCTTCCACATTGTTAGGAAAAGGTGCACAATTTCTGCAGAGGTGGCTATTTCAGGTCCAGAAATCCAGACCATGATTTACTTTCAACCAATTAGTTGAGCGTAAAGAGTCACAGTCACTGAGTACTGAACTGGTTGGTTGAAACAAAATCTTGGTCTGGATTTGTACTTTTTCCACCTCTGAATTTCTGTGATGGGCCATATTTCCTGAGTGAAAGACCTCATTTAGTCTAACCCGGCATCAAGAGCTTATACGTGTTGGATTATAAGTAGCATTTTACTTTGTGGGGGTTGTTGCATGTTACATCACGACAGCTAAAGGACTGAACTATTACTAATGCGGTCAGGCAAGCACCTCACTAACACATGACACTGACGTCACCTCCCTGTCACCTGCTGTCACCCACCTCTTCTTGATGAGCTCAATCGCTGAGCCAATGACCCCGTCCTTAATCCTGGTGATCCTGGAGCCGTCCAGCAGCAGGGAGGCGCAGCACGCAGACGGGGCCTCCAGGCCACCACTGAGGTTCTGGAGAGAGGTCCCGGTCGAGTCCATTTGGGGTGCAGGCCGGGGCTGCAGTGGTGAGCGGCGTGAGGGGCTGGAGCATATGGGGACGGTGATGCTGTCCAACGCAAAAACCTGGCCCGCAGTCCCACCATCGGCATCTTCCAGCTGCGCACTGTTGAGATGGCTCCTATTAGTGCTCACAGCCCCCGCTTCCCCGCTGCGGCCCCCACTGGCTTCCTGTCCAGCAAGCACCACCCCTGTCGAGTCCTCCCGACTCTGAGCCAGGCCTCGCCCACCCTCAGCCTGGCCCTGGCCGCCCCCACCTCGCCTGCTCTCTTTCTGCCTCATCCTCTTAAACTCCTCGAATGTGGGGATACGCAGCCGGCCCAAGGGGGGACGCCTGCGCTCTATCGCAGCCTCCAGGCAGTTCCGAGGTCCAGGGGGGTTCTGGAGGAACAGGGACTCTGCAGTGCGAGACTTGGCCACCTCCACAGGGTGGGCTGGGCAGCACAGGGAGAGGTCAGGGGAACTCCTCTGGCGGCAGAGACGAAGCCTCTGCAGGGCCTCCCGCTTGATGTCCTCTGGGCTCCTCAAGCAGGCAGCCCTGAGGTCACGCTGGCCAGTTGGGGCGCGCAGGGGCTTGTTTGGCTCCGTGACCCCAGCGCTCTGGAAGCGAAACTTCTCTTTCAGGCCCTTGGTAGCAGTCCCATTCTTTACCCTCTCTTCCAGGCCTGGAAAGAGCCACTGAGGAAAGAGGGCCAGGTCCTGCCTCAGTGGCACCCTGCAGGGGTACAAGGCCTCAGGTGTGCCGTTGCCCCATTGAGCACCACAGCGAAAGATGAACTCGCCATCCATGATCCTGCAGGGGGCACCAAAAACACCACGATCCGAAGCTGCCACCCAGTGCAGGTTCTCCATGCTGTGGCAGAGGCGGCTGCTGGCTGTGGCTGCACTGGATTGAGCTGGGGAGCCCCCGTTGGGCGACCTCAGGGTGAGCACACTGCTGCTGGGGCAGTACCTCAGCCCAAGACTGGTTAGCGCGGCATTGCCACGAAAACCAGGTGACCTCTGGAGGCTGGAGTAAGTCAAAGCATCGCAAGTAGGGCAGGTAGCCCGGGGACAGCTCGTGCCGGGAGGGGGGGCCGAGCACGGGAACTCAGAGCGGAGGCTGCGTCCGGCAGGCAAGATGGCCTCCGAGTGGTCACATGGTGAGGCCCTTACATCTGGCATCGAGGCTGCTGAAGGGTCCATCCTGCCAGGACAAGCACCGGGACCCCAGACCTGCCAGAACACGCAGAGCGACAGTGTGCTCGTGAGAGGGGTACTGACAGGGATGGGGTGAGGGGGCTGTGCTAAACCTATACCTGCTCCTCTTATAAGATAATACACAACTTTAATGATCTGATAGGGAAATTCTTGATGCAGCTCTTTAGCAGAGGATGTTAGAGCTGCACAATTAGTACGCCTCACCACCCCCTCAGTGTCACTGGCATTAAGAAACACTGCAAGTCCCCTTCTTTAAGTCATCCTAATAGTCACAGCACACATGACCGCATCGGCAGCCTTCACAGCAGCCTTTCAAAGTTCTCGTTGACATTTTGAAAATATCCAATTAAAAAAGGAACATAAGAAGCACAGACATCTTATACTAGAGGGCTTAGTAAAAGCTATCTCACATCAGATCTACCTACCATGCTCTCATAATCTGAAAATTAAATCTCCGGCAGATGTCAGGGTCAAATGACAAACAGCAGGGAACATGAATTATTCTTGATTCATAGATGCATGTTACCAAGCCAGTCAGCTGGCATATTTATGACAGGAAAATGCCTTCATCAGCAGTCCTTTACAAAAAACTATACATACAATAGCATGGAGAAGGCAGACAGAAAAAGACTATGCTACTATTCAGCATTCTGTGGAACATCAAATCATCTGAATAATTTAAAAAGTAATTCTACAGGCAATCTTCATTAGACAATTGAATTACTGAATTCTTAGTTCAGATAAATTAATTATCTGTGTGCTACAACAAAGGCAGTAATTATCCTTTTCAGGGGTGGTAACAGGGAGACCAACGGAGTGTGTCAATCACACGCAGGTTGGCTCTGTGTCTGAAACCACCCTCACTGTACCCTGGGCTCTAGTCCACAAGCTCCTGGTTCACACTGCTGACTCATGGGTTAGACCTCATCAGCATGAGTGTAGCTGAGCTCACTGGCCCCTCGGCACGGTTCAGCCATGCTGTCGCAATGGAATTGGGTTCCCGTCTGAGGCAGGGAGAGCTGCGAGGTGGTCTGCTTCTTCAGCACGCTTTCATGCAGCTGTCTCCCTTTCTGCGCTCACCCCCCGATTCATGATGATATTTTTTCCCCTGCACAGCCCTCAACGGAAACATTTGACGAATGCTTGATTTTCTTTCAGCATTAACATCATACTAAGATACCGAATATGACAGCATGACTGGGCAATTTACTACGAAATCAGGATAATAAACGCTTGTACTGAGAATGTCATATAGCTCACAGGTGCCTGCAATACAGAATATTGCCAGAGCCAGGGCACAATCTCTGCACAGAAGCACTGCATCCATAAAACATGTCTGTTAGCGTGGGAGGCTGGGCTGCGTTCCCCTCCCCCCAAACAGGCTCACTACAATGACAAATTTCAACCGTAGCCTGGAATGAGTCTGTACTGCTGATATTTACGGTTTGCTATATCCGGATGGGCACTGAACCTGCACAAACCCTGCTGCACACACTCAATGCATCAAAATAAAACTCGCCCGATGCCACTGAGATTACTGAATGCTGCATTAATGACTGCTTCTGGCTGCTCCCGCCATCTCGGGGTCCTGCACTTCACTCACCCCATTTTAATCCTGCTGTCCTCTTTAGTTTCCGTTATGGTTTCTTGCACAGTTCCCTTCTTCTCTAGTGGACCTTCTTTTGGTGGACAATGCTGGCAGAAACACCATCTTCCAGAACCCAGGCAGCTGTGACCTCACACATGACAATCTGGAATAACAAATGAACAAACAAATAAAACAATAAATATATCAATAAGACCTAAAAATAACTGGTTTTCTCCAGAAGACACAAGTTAAAGGAGGGTGTACAGTGTTGGCTTACAGTGCATGTATCCAACTACCACAGTCTACTGTTATTCCCCTGTAGGAGAAGGTAAAACCAGCAATGCTGACCAGCCTCTAACTGATTTAAGGGGCGCGCTGACTGGACAGCGTGTGGCAGTGGCGGCTTAATGGTTAGGGAAGTGCACTCGTAATTGAAAGACTGCTGGAATCCCTGACCAGCAAGGCACCACTGAGGTACCCTGAGCAAGGTACCACCCCCAAGCACTGCTCCCTGGGTGCTGAATTGGCTGCCCCCTGCTATGTCACATATGGGTTAAATGTAGAGGACACATTTTGTTGTGTTATGTCAACAATGATCACCAAATTCTCAATATGAACAGTGTCCACACCTGAAACAGCTGTTAAGCCGCCTGTCAGGGCCTTGGCCAGGTCTCTCTGCTGTGTTCCCCATAACTGGAACTGCACTCTGACACTCCAATAGCTAAACTGATGCAGGAGGATTAGAAAATTACAAGTGCTTTTGTTGGAAGAACAGATGCTTCTGGAAAGCCAAATAAGAGCAAGATGGAGAATGAGGGGCCGTCCCTCATCACAATGATTGACAGCTGCGAGGATGCAGCACTCAGATCCACCCCCTTGCACCCGTGTCCAAGCGGAACAGCCACTCATTAGTGTAGGTCATCAGTCTTAAAGTTATAGATACTGCAGCTGGCCATCATCCATCATTAAGTCTCATTTTGCAAAGGGAGAAAGTCATTTGCATTTGCCTTTGTAGTGTACTGAGGAGTACGATGATGTGTCTAACTGCACAATAATTCTTGTCTTGCCTAAAATGTAAAATAAGTATTGATTTGTGGTGGAGGCGAGGCTGGTCCCCCTGGATGCTCCCTGATGTGTAATTCATCCACAGTGATCCACCGCTCCACCACAGAAACCGTCCTGTGCGGTTTTAACAATTTCACTGCAGGGTACAGGCGTGGTGATCCAGCATGACCCAGTTGCAGATGCCATTGGAGGAGCTTCCCTCATTTACATAAAACACATAATTATTGGTTTTCATATAGTTCCAGTGGTCTGGACATAACTAAAGACCGGAGCGAAACTTGAGCACTACAAAGATGAAGTGAGGGCCAGGATCATCCAGCTAATGGGCATGGCTGTAACCTGTCTTCAGTGGAGAAGAACCTGGAGGGCTAAGGCAGTCCTGTTAATGCTTGATGAGATTTGGCTATCTTTAGGACTGTTTTAACAAGTACATCATTCCTAAACACCTAGGGGCAAGAGAGCTAATCTCTACATAAATTTGTCAAAAAAGGCGACCTACATGAGCTACACTATGGGTTCCCCATTTGCGGAAACATTTATGAGGCATCTACTTAAAGTGATACACAATCCACATTATGCTATGGTAAGTTCCAAGTAAAAGCTTTGTAGGCATGATCATGCCACCAGAAGGTTCTGGGATTAGTTCTTCAGAGATCTGTCTAGCACTCCTCAGCTAAACAATGACCATCAATACTTAACCTGAACTCTCCCCTACAAGTATAAAACTGCACACATTGTACACATGAGCAGACGAAACAATTAGCACATCAGTGATACCTTGTAATTACTTGTATTGTGTTACTGCAAACACCCAAAGGACCGTAGCTGTATGTAATCAAAGCTTCACTTCAGGCCAATGCAGGTGTGAAGCTCTGTGTGCATAACACATCACAGTCAGATGGAAAAGCACCCAGAGCAGCTTGAGAATGAAAGATCCGATGACAGAAAGCAGAACCACCTCAGGTTTTGCTTGGCGGAAAAGCAACATTTGTCACTGCATAAACAATTCAAACTACATTTACAGCCAAGATTTAAAGCAATCTGTACAGACTACAGACTACAACAATAAGACTGTTTCTAACATAAACCAGAAGTACCATGGTCAAGTCCATGTGCTCAACCAGCACTCCACCAGCTGGTTCTGACCCATTTCACATGGTACATATGTATGATCAACACAAGAAAACAACAGGGACATCCTCGAAATACTGAACTAAGCGATTTGACAATATTAGATTGTAAACGATTAAATTGCCTCAACAATCTGCCTTTATGGAGGGATCATTAGTATTGTGCTACAGTGCACATTCTATCTGTTGCAGTTCTATGGCTCATACACACATCTAAAGTTGTTGTGTCAGCCAAATCCGTTCGACACGCCGATAAACCAGTAATTGCTAACAACAGGTATTGCTTTGGATATCTTCCTCTCTCCCTTTCGTGGTCTCGTCCCAACATGCAATACGCAATGAGAAACACACTCCCTATTTAGCAATGCAGAGGCATGGATGACATGGTGAAGTTGGTCCCTAAAAAACATCAGTAATATTGAACTTGTTTGATTCTTCTAAAAACAACACAGAACAAAGGACAGTTATTTGCCAGATTTGCAAAGATAAGTTTTGCACGCAGAACAGCAACATGATCAATATTCATTATACATAAACTCCAAATTAATAAGAGATAGGGGTGGGCGATATGGCAAAAATATTATATCACGATTTATTTTCAGGCAGGATTATGATCCATGATTCTTTTTCTTGTTGGTGTTTAAGACACTTTTACAAGTTACTGAACAATACAATCAAACTAATATCCCTACTTTAAAAAATAAAGCCTCAAAGTAACATAACCACAAATAAAAATATACTCACTATACTGTTTTGGGTGATAATAAAGCTTGACTGTCTTAAACATCAATAAGAAAAAGAATCATGGATCATAATCCTGCCTGAAAAAAAAATCGTGATATATAATTTGGGGTTTATGCATAATGAATACTACAGTTATGAGAGTAACCCATACAAATCACACAGCACAAACCCCGTCACTATTAGGTACACCTGTTCAATTGCCCGTTGAAATATATCTCTAAATCAACTATGCGGAAACAGGTCAGGGGCTTCAGTTGATGTTCACATTAAACACCAGAATGGGGAAGAAAGGTGATTTAAGTGACTTTGACTGGGACATGGTGGCTGTACTAGATGGGCTAATATGAGTATTTTAGCAACTGCTGATCTCTAGGGTTAACAGAGAATGGGCTGAAAAGAAAACCATCCAGTGAGAGTGGCGTTTCTCTGGGATAAAATGCTTTGTTGACGGCAGAAGTCAGAGAAGAACTGCCTGTCTGGTTCAAGTTAATAAAAAGGCAACAGTAACTCAAATAATGACTCGGTACAATCAAGGTATGGGGAAGAGCATCTCTGAACACACAA
>JAABNX020000040.1:5428225-5448592 GCA_015163995.2 Mormyrus lacerda
TGTCACAAAGGTCATATCATCTCAGACTGGTTTCTTGAACTAGAAAATGAGCTCACTGTACTCAAATGGCCTTTGCAATTAGCAGATCTCAAACCAAAAGAGCACCTACACTTAATAAATGCCCCTAAAATATAGTAAAAATACCTTAAATGGTGATGGAAAAATACCATAGAAAACAAACAATCAGGTAAAATACCGTGTGAAATACAGAAAAAGAAATGTAAATATACATACAAAATATTTCTGTTTTTAATATATTGTTTGACTGTACAATTTTTTAAAATGCAGTAAAAAATACTGTGAAATACCTTAAATGATAACGGGGAAAATACTGTAAAAATCGATCAGGTAAAATACTTTTTAAAATATATAATATATTTGTAAGTATAAAATGTATCAATTTAATACGATTTTTAGTTGTAACATGAATTAATTTTTTTGCTTCGGATACTGGTGTAATCTGTAACATGATAATGAAATGAGAATATGTTTTAAAATACAATTTTAAATATGTAGTTCTACAGTTAATGGAAACAAGGTATACCATTATGGGGGCAGCATGGTGGTGCAGTTCTGGCACCTGGGTTTGAGTCTCCGCCTCGGTTACACGTGTGTGGAGTTTGCATGTTCTCGCCATGTCATTGTGGGGTTTTCCCCCACAATCCAAAGACATGCTGAGGCTAATTGGACTTACTAAATTGTGGATGGTGTATGAGTGGATGGTGTGTGAGTGGATGGTGTGTGAGTGTGCCCTGTGATGGGCTGGCCCCCCATCCTGGGTTGTTTTCTGCCTCGTGCCCATAGCTTCCAGGATTGGCTCCAGACCCCCCACGACCCCTAAAGATAAGCGGGTTGGAAAATGGGTGGATGGGTATACCGTTGTACATTAAACAATGCTGCTGTAATTTTACAGTAGAATTTATATTGTGGCGTCGGTGAGCCAGGTGCCATCTGGCCTATTTGCATGTGTCCCAGCATGCCACGCTGAGAATGGCCGCTGTCTATGTCATGAATGTAGTTAATGTTCCAGGTTCTATGCATTGTGTGTTCTGTACTGGTGCCCTACTTAAGTTTAAGCTTTATCCCCGTGAGTTTGACTGTGTATAACCACCATGTGTAGTTCCCATTGTTCGTGCATTGACCCTCCCCCTGTTCCTCCCATCAGAAGTAATGCCTGTTTTTGTTTGCTATTATACACGCTGGTGTTTTGGTGATTGGTGTGATTCACTGTCCTGTTAAGGACTACGAACAGCTTTAACCAGACGGCATTTGTGATGTGGCGTTATGGCCAGAATCAACTGATACTACGATACAGTAGAAAATCTGCACCTGTACATTTTTCATTTAGAATTTGTAGTTTTTACAGTTTTTAACTGTTAGTTCTACATAAAAATAATAATATTTTAATCTGAAAATGTTCAGAAAAATAGGGACTTAAACAGTTTATTATACAGAATAATAATATGTACCATATTACATTAAACGGTACTACAGTAGTTTTTACGGTGAAATTCTGGAAATCACAGCTGCTAGTAATTTGCCATAAATTTAACAGTATGTTTTTTACAGTGTATGGGACGTGGTGGAATAGGAGATTCACATCATGAAGATGCAGCCGATAAATACGCAGCAAGTGCACGATGCTATTATATCAACATGGACCAAAGTCTCTGAGGAATGTTTCAAGCACCTTGTTGAATCTATACTGCAAACAATTAAGGCAGTTCTGAAGGCAAAAGGGAGTCCCACCCAGTACTAGCAAGGTCTACCTAATAAAGTGGCCAAAGAGTGTATGCTCCACACACTATTCCTATCTGTGATATTTAGGCTTAGGTTTAATGATACAAGTAAAGCAAAGGAGTTATTCTACACATGGTGTTCTGACTAAACAAAAACAAATATACTGCAATAAAAACTAAAGTAAACAATATGGGCCACTTACACACAGATCTGATGACATGGTATGTATAAACCTTAATCAATGCCTGCATACCACCATGCTGCAATTAAACCATCATCCAAGAAACAATGTGATACTAGCATGACATTTTGCAAAAAACAGGAACATCTATAAATAGTTGGCTTTAATAACGCATTAGTAAATCTGTGATTTTAATGAGCCAATTTCACAGTTATTCTGATACAGGACCTATTCTGTCCTCAAACACTCCTTAGTCTTAAATTTTGTTTTTGATGCATGCAATGGACAGAACAGCAGCTCCAAGCTATTTGAGATTAATCAAGTGAGCCTTGAAAAAACGCTCCCATAATTCATTGAGCCTGGGAAGATCACAGTCACATGACAGGACGTGCTGTAAAATCTCCAAGCCAAACTATTGTTTTCAAAAGAAGACTGATTACCAAATGCGCTGGGGCTTCCGTGCCTGTCCCCGCGGTTTATCCTGTGTTAATGTCCCTGTGAGGATAACAACGTCAGCAATAGACCTAAGTGTAAACACAACACTACCATGACAACCTGAGCTGGGAAACAATAGCAGCAGCACCCTAATATAGACAAGTGCAGATCATGGGGTCATGTGAAAGAAGCTATAGAGGAGGTCATCACATACTAATTTTCATTCAGCTATTAGTTACATTATTAAAGCAGTTATTTGCAGTGAACCATCTGTTCATTTGAAGATTATGGTCTAAATCAAGCACTAACTATAGAGGATACTGCAAAACACATTGGATGACAGCTGCTAAGGATGTAAATTGACTAGGCATGTCCTAGATGGAGCAGGGAAGGTGTGGGTAAGATAGCATGGCGATGTGCCTTTCCTCTCTGGTAATGGACAGCCTGAGACTCTGGGGTTGGAGGATTACTAACATCAGAGGCTATGTTCCTTAGATGATTGTTCATCACCCCCAGGCTCACAGACAGAGAGGGAGCTGGAAGCACCTGCTCCCTTATCAGCTCACAGGTGCACCAAGTTAGGGAGCCATTAACTTCACAGTGACAGTAGGATGGCTGATGGCTGCATGCCCTCCCTGAACTTACACACTGAACTTACACCCGTGATGAATTTTCTACTAAAATCTTGTCATTTACACAGTCAGGAAGCTCATATTACACGCAATGTCCCGTTGTTGGTGCTAGCGGTAGTTTAGAGTGCGGCCCCCTGAAAACCACCAGAGTAGAGTAATTACATGAGTGCCAGTGAGATGCCATGGGGCCATGAGCTGTAATCTCAGTTCTCCAGGAACCGCTAAGTTCTGGGATGCT
Organism: Mormyrus lacerda; assembly: GCA_015163995.2. Classification (NCBI taxonomy): domain Eukaryota; kingdom Metazoa; phylum Chordata; class Actinopteri; order Osteoglossiformes; family Mormyridae; genus Mormyrus; species Mormyrus lacerda. The sequence goes on from JAABNX020000040.1 coordinate 5,431,452, forward strand.
TTGGTTCCTGTTGTTTTACCCCGGATTGGCATTTCTCCTGTTACCTATATAGTTGCATAAAATGTTTTTGATAGGATCGTCATGGTTGGTGTTCATGTTTCAGGCTTCTATTGCTAATTAGCTTCTGCTAACAAAGAGTTGAAGATCCCTCACACTGAACTGTGAGAAAAAGTGCCATTGCACATGAAACCAAAATACCCGCAGAATATGTCACAATAACGTTTGCCTGTGAATAAAACACAGCAGTACATCTACAGACTGTTTGGCACTAACACCCTCCAAAGCGTCTTTTAAGATGCAGATAATAAATAGAGATGAGTTTCTTTTCAGAAGAGAAGGGATCATGAAAATCATGCACATATATGTACAAAACCTGCTATTTTCCTCTTCACCAAAATCTTCATACACACTTGCATACTTCAGTGTATACTGCCCACAAGTGGAGCAGAGCAACACCCATTCTGCTCTGGTATCACTCTCCATAGAATAAAACTAGAGATTAGCTTACGCTTGAGTGCAGGGTAATAAGACAGCAAAATGCAGGAGGGCTCACTGTGGGTGGTGATCAAGCTAAGGGTCTCATGGCTGAGTTCATGGTCTGCTGAGCAAACTTAAGTCCCTCCCACCTACACCACACTACAGCTGGCTGGCAGCATGGAGGCTGTGCCTTCTTCTTGTTGCCTTACACTCTTCCTTTCCGTTGTGCTGTGAATGACAGGCAGCATGCAAGCTACCCCCCCCCCCCCCCCCCGCTACATTAGCAAGAGAGGCAGTCCTACTGAACATGCTCCTTACAAATGCCCTTCTTTCAGCGTGGAAAACGGTGAAAACGGCAGACCTGTTGTGATTGTTGTGTGAGTCTGTGTGTCTGCGTTTGTATGCTGACCTCCAGCCGCTCATCGTCACCCTGCTTCACCCCAACTAAGCATACTGATGGCTAGCGGTGATGTCATAATTTCTGAAGCTAGGCAACCTCAGATAAACCTCAGGGTACTTCCTATGCTCCGTCACTCATACACTCATCTCACATAATACTCCTGAACTAAAATGAATTAATCAAGATGCCACTCATTGATTTCACTGGCCAAAGAGGTTAACATTCCAAACCAGCGAGACAAACAGCCTATCACGTGTCACCTGCTTTATACTCCCCAGGCACATGGGAGGGAGCGATCACGTGGCAGTGACTGTAATACAAAGCAAATGTGGGGTTTCCCTGGGAGATGCTACCCCACTGGGTGTCAGCCTAGGGCACCAGCATCTGCTGTGAGTCACTACCTACATTGGCAAATAAACGGGGGATTTGAACAGTCATCATTGTTACTCTGTTGATATTTCACTTCCACTCCACAAGACGGCCGCTGCTCGCTGTAGACACCTCTCTTTGTTTCAGCAGGGCACCTTGCGTCAGCGGAACTGCACCAGGGCTTAGTGTGCTGTAAACATTTCACTGTGATCAGCGATAAGTCATCATATGACCGTGCTCCCGGGGCGTTCTGTCATGCCGGAAATCGATATGGGGCAAGGACTTCTTTTAAACCCAAACTCACACCAGCCAAATAAACAGCAAACGGCAAACAATAAATAGAAGATCTTGCCAAATCAATTAAAGTACAAAATGTCCATTTTCTAATGCCATTTAATTTATTCTGTTATGGAGGCAGGTATATGTGTTACTGCACCTAGAAGCTCATGTCAGGATCACCTGAGGAGAGGGGGGTTTGAAACAATTAAAGAGAGTGATTAGGAGCAATCAGTCAGCACACACTTATTAGGGTGCCAAACATCCACTTCACTCATACCTAGTGAAATGAGAAAGACTAATCAGGAAAGGAAAGTCCTCAGCAGTTACACAGTAACGAAGTTACATGCTTTTCAGTGGTCTGGAACTCCATTTGGCCCAATAATTTAATACAATTCTGCATTATGACAAGAGAATTAGCTGGTCTTACTTTCTCTTTGCATGTGGAGAAAGACAGGAGTCATGATGAGTGTCGTAGGACCAGCAAAAGTCATGACTTAGAATAAAATTAACAAGGGTTCTACCGATTCTTTAACAATTAAGGGTCAGTGCATTACGAGAATAAGGGATGAATAATGAAGCATAAATTCAGTTTAGTACCTGAGAAGAATCAGGCTGAAGGGAAAGAGAGGAATCAGACTAAAATAGAGGAGGCATTTCTTCGCTACCTTATAATAGGATTTTAGAGCACAAAGAGTTTCAGCTAAAAAAAACTTCCTTAAATCAAAAAATAAAATAGAATGTAATGGGCATTCGCTGTTATCAATTTACATATCACTGAAAGCACTCAAAGAAGAGGAAAGCATGTATGGAGCCTTCCCTATTAAAAGTGTCCTTCCGGAACATTCGGAGACATTCCAGCGTACACGATAGCTGCTCATGTAATCTCTGAAAATGGAACGATGCCACATGTTTATCAGACTTTTTTACAACTTGGTGCAGGAGGATATAAAAATGGCTTTCCAGAAGATTCCATGTTTGGTGATGTCCCTGTGTAGCACGATGTGGATCTTTGCTAATGGCCAGATGGGCAAACAATCACTCAAGTGTGGAGCAGCATAGCACAATGCACAATGGAAAGGACGTGTTTTTTGCCCAAACTCACATACATAATTACTAACCTCTCTTCTATGCATTTGTTTTCTGCCTATAGTCAACCTACCCTCTGGTCTGCCTTGCTACAATTCCACCATAGCCTCTAGGGTTCTCTACTGCTTTACATACATAATCTATCTCTAGCCATCAGTCCCATGTCAACCTTGCCAGAAAGATGCTGCATCTCACAGGATGATGCATTGCAGCCAGTTGAGGATGCAATGACAAACTTGCCAGCGATCAGAATTTTCATGAAAAGCTCAATCATGATCGATCAATCAGACTGAGCTTCAGTCGTGTGTTCTCTATGAGACCCAAATCACATCTATAATGACACCTAATTCAGGGTTTTTCTACCTGAAGGTCACCAACCAATAAGTCTATAATACTCAGAAAACCAACTGCCCCCATCTGACATTAAAACCTAATCATTTCAGATATACAAATGCTAGAGGTCATCCTTAACAGCAAAAAAGGAAACCTGCTGCCATATTCCACGCAACCCGGAACCTTATTTACTATCAATGTCTCCATTTCCCATTTGAGGAACCATCCTCATGTCTTGTTTGCCCATTTCAGACACATATATGCCGTAATTAAATACACACATCCATCTTTGAGCTCAACCACTGTGCCAGCTTCATGTATGATTTTAGGTCTGTTCCTAAAACAGGCTAATAAATACATACAGAGTAAGAAGACAATGAAGGAGCAGCTGGCAGAATCAATACCCCTAGCCTTGAGGAATCTATTTCTCTGAAATACTCCTCCCTAGTTTCCCTGGGTAATCCATATTAGAGAGGAATCACTGGGTGCCAAAGCAAAAGGCACGCTAATACATTCAAATCATCTTATTTTCATGCTAATGAGGTTAAAAAAAAAACAGATTTGCAGCTTCAATATTTACAAAACAAAAAGGACACAACTTCTTTTCATCAGGAAGGAAGTAACGAAAATACTGTGAGGTTGGCTTCACACACAGGGACAAATGAGTCAAATCCATGGGCGGCAGTCTGTTTCGGGTTTGATGTGTAAAACGCCACGTCACACTCAGCCCTGCTTCCTGATGCACAAAACTACCAGTTAGAGGTGCACCGATTCCATTTTTCCAGTGTCAATACAATCCCGATACCTGAACAGATATGAGTACCGATCCAATACCAGAGCTCTTTTTTTAAATTAGTAAATACTAATGAAACATGCATGCCAAAAAGCTTTGTAAATTAGGCTGCTAGAAAAATACATAACATTGTTCCACCTCATTTCTACATCTTGTTTTATGCATTTTTGAGACATTTGCAGTTCAATGACTATTTTCCATTAGATTATATACAAATGGAAAACGTTTAAATTGCCCCACAATGTTTCTCACACTGGCAACAGCATCACTTACATTTTGTTGCAATAACAGTCCCTCATGTATCACAAGATGCGAGTGAGCAAAACAGCCCAAGCTCGTGGCTTCCAAATCATCCATTGCTTTTTTCATATTACTCACGTTGTCTTGCACAATTGTGAGCACTTTCTTTAGTGGGATTTTCCACTAAACGCTACTTCAACCTCTCAAAACTTTCTTTTTACAAAGATTGGAAATCACTGTGGTACTAGTTCTTGTTTCAAGCATAGAATATTTCCAGACCGTCACCCTCTTATCTGATGTTCTTACGCTCCTTCTACTGCAAAGGGTATGCACATGACATCACAACAGGGGGATGTGACAGTGCTCACACCAAGTCAATGGCAAAAAATTAGCATCATCAGCGTTCCACCTGAATGATACAAAAGCAAAAGCATATCTAAAATGGGAAAGAGCTGTTGTGCAATTAATTGTACAAATCAGTTTAGTAAGAAATAGGAGCCTTTTACCATCTACCGAAAACTAAATAAGTAAGTATCGGACATGAATCGGTCATGTACAACCAATCCCAAATATCAGATCTGTGCACCATTACTACCTATATTTTCACAAAACATTAAATTTGCCTTTAACTAAGAAGAGCCTATTCCTCCCAAAAGATGTCAATGTGAAATGGTACATTCTCCAATGTATCATCAATCAAAATCATGCAACTGTCTGAGTACTATAGTTAACATGCAATCGCTTTGCTTAAAGTGGTAGCAGGTCACGTTTCACATTCAGTTTAGAGAGACCTACTCAGGAAAATGATAGGTATTTACATGGATATGTTACACTGTGAAGCCTTTCAAGAAGTGAATCCTTTCAGTATATGAAGCACCTGTTTGTGCTTGGTTACCTAAACACAAATTATAAAACAGTGGTTTCCGTGTTGGAATGGGCATGTTTTACTGTACTATAGCTGATAGGCCTACTGATCCCAGTTTCGTTTACAAACATAAAGTCCCAGGAAAAACTGAGAGAATCACACTGCTAGCTTGACAAGGCAAGCCACTGGGTTATTACCCCAGTAGAGCCCTTGTGAGGCAAAGACTGCCTAGGTTCTGACCCATGGACATTGTTCCACGAGGAAGTGGTACAGAAGAATGACGATTTCATTCATGGTTCCTGATTTAAATAGTATCACATTTGTAAGTTTGAATGACTTTCTGTTACCTATATCACTTTCACAAAGGCCAATGTCAGGAAAACACTCTGCTATGAGCTAACTGCCTCTTTACTGATATGAATTCAATTGGAATTGCAACAATCTTCATTATGAGTCTCGTGCCTCTGGAAATGACTATAATCAGGCTGATTGGATTGTTATTATAACAGCATTTATCTCAATTTTCAAAACAGGATTAATTGTGAGATCTGACGCAACTCATATTTTAAGGTGTTCTGAATAAGTTCAGGGTAATATAGGTACTATTCTCACTATGTGTAACACTGACTTTTTCAAGCTTAATTGATTTTGCCAGGAAAAACAGCACAATAAGACTTTCAATGTGTTTATTTGATATCTTTTTAAATGTATTTTGGGGCTCTAGAATCAGGTTATGATCACAAACTGCATCCCAGAGACTGAAACCAAGTCAGGTAGGGACAGCACACATATCAGAGAAAGGTACATTAATTGATGTGGCTGCCATGTGGTGAGGGGGCTCGTGATGGAATTAACTGGCCATTCCAATAAATAGGGATACATAAAAGGAGAAGAATAATAGAACATGCATTTTTGGGTTTTACTTCAGGGCATGTGGCCAAGACTGAAACAAATACTGTCCACACCAACAACTTACATCACCATAAGAGTAACAAGATATAAATAAAACAAGCTAAAATTAGCAATTTCTTTTCCACAATGAAAACTGTGGTGATGCCACTTCTAACGAGATCTGCTGTTTCATACCACTAACAATTTCCCTCTCACTTACCCTTGAGTACTTAAAACGTGAATATTCACAAGAAAATGACGGATGTTGATAGCGAGAGTTGCTTTTTGGCAGAATCCCTCATTGCTATACCAGTTTTTAATGACAGTTACGGACTGCTCCTGCTTGCATAATTTCAGAGACCTGCTTGTGTCTCCTGGCTGTATTCACCATCGAGTTGTTTTTCCAATGGAGAACAGAAGTAGGTCTACCAGGCATATTATCGCATGGCTACTGGTACCGAACGGCTGCATCACTAATCAATTTTCTGTCACAAAAGGACCCCATTGTTCATTCTTGCCTATCAATACTTTTGCACAGTACCCATTTAACAGTGTCTATTATTATTTTTTCATTACAGTGCCCCAATCAACCCTGTGCCACATCTCTCAGTCAGCTTTACTACCATGGGTATGATTGGCTACATGAATAAAACAATGAACAACTTAAGTACTCTGGCTAACATAGACAACACCCTGAAGAGTCCATGTTACCAGAACACTTAGATTTGCAAAATGCACGTCATACATCACAACTGGCTGGCCTCACTCTGCAGCAATGTTAACACAACTGATCTCACATTATGCCCCTTATGTAATTAGCAGTGTTGCACAACGGCTTTCGTGGATGCACCAAAAGTGTGCCATCTGCCTGGATCCTTTGTGAACCATCATTCTGCAGGGCAAGGACTGGGTGGCTGGGGGGATGTGATGGGGGGGTAGGAAGGAGAGCGTGACGCATTGCCTCACTCTTTCTCGCTTGTTCTGTGACTGCCGGTCTCCATCCAGCTGCAAATGCTGTTGTAGGGGACACAATGAGACCTATTTATAATACCGTCGCACATTACACATTAACACTACGGTGCATCATGCAGGAGGAAGTGTGGCACAATGGCAGGCACGGCATAGAAAGGTCAACTGACCCAACATCGCGAGCAGCAAGCCCAGATTCCGAGCCCGCTTGGGGTTGGTGAGGTCAAAAGACAAAGGCTCCTAGCAGACCTTGCACATCCTGTGCTTATGTGCACAGAATAAAATCATTTTATGGAGAAACAAACACAGAAAGAGTAACTTCAGGATGGTTTGACGTCAGCAAGGGCAGAACCTCCCCACTGAGCCAGGCTACCAGCTTGGGGATAGGGGTCTTGTGAGGCCCTGCGCAGTACGACAGCAACATTATGGGTCTTCATTAATAATTATTATTATTATTTCATTGTTTAGCTGATGCTTTATTCAGTAAACCTTAAAATATTGTCACATTCAGAATGCCATATTTTACTGGATCAATTAAGCTTAAGCCCCTGCAAGTACTCCTCCCAGGACAGGAACAATTAACCTTCATGTTATAAGGCTATGGTCTGAATCTTCATGCTCCAGTCAACAGAACAGGAAGGACCTTTTTACACAGTCACAAACCAGGGCCTTTCCATGACTTAGCAAACACATATCATTTGAATCACTTGCAGAAATTAACCTAACACTGTCACCAAAATAGAACATAAGTTTATATTTCATATACTAGCAGCTTTTGACTTGCTGCAGGTCACATTATTTGAGGACGGAGGTAAAAGTGTTTATTCCTGTTGTGGAGATTGATCTGCCCTGTCATTCTTATTGATTTATTTGATAATTCGTGCTGATTCCTGGAATGGCTTATAATGACTTAATAGTAAGAGTGTTCAGTAAATCCTCTCTTATCCACAAAATCCAGAAGCATTAAAAAAAACAGACTATTGTCATGGTCCAGACATTTATTACAAAGAATAATCTGCGTTACATTATTAATACCTCATTAGTTATGGCATTTCAACATGTGTTTTATTACAAGATGACCTGAATGATTAATTAAATGCATTTAATTTGTTGTAATAAAATTTACTCACTATAGTAATGCAATTTTGTTCCAAGTGGAAAAAGTGCAGTTTTCTATTTCACATATATCAGCAATTGGCAGAGAGCATTTCTCCTACTAGCCATACCACTAACAAAGTCTAAGTAATTACCCTAGTTTATTAACTCCAGAGATATTGACTTTTGTTGTCATTCTTTGAGACATGCCAGCTAAGAGCTATTCAATCAACTACGGCTGCAATCTGACCGTCTGATATATAGCTGAAATAAATCCTGATCTCATATAAGAGAAAAGCCTACGGGGCTGATTATACCCAGTATACCAAAGGAGTGATAACACAATTCTGTATCATCCCCCAATATACTCCATTCTGTCATTCATCACCTGACCCAGCCGCAGTCTGAAGGGAATCCTGGGCTTGTTGGCTACAACACTATACATGATTTTATGCAAATGTATGGAAATATACATAGCAGAATCTCTGCTTACTATTACAATAAGCTTCAAAGCCGCGTTATTTTAAGGCTGACCCAGTCCTTAAATCTAGGAACTTTTGCTGAAGGCTGTATTTCCCCAAAGCAAGCCCATAAATCAAACACATTAGCAGATGGGAAGATGTCCTTTGCTTGTGTCTTCAGTCACCCCTGGGGCAACCAAAGGAGAAGCAACCCCTTTGGACAGGAGGCATTGCCTATCCCATGGGACCACGCATTACATGCAAAAGTCTCCAACCTCTTTATATTCAGATTTAAATGCTGTACGCATCTAAGAAGCATTTCAAACAAATCAATCACAATCGATATTTAATGTGCCCTATTAGGGAACTGACAAGGCGTTGCATTAAATGTGCACTGAACAAAACTAAATTTTCAACACTGCATTTCAACTTTACCCTCTACACTTAGCACAGTCTACGCAATGCACCTTACCTGAGGAAAAACTGCAAAATGTTGCGAAGAGGAAATAAAAATCGTTAGAAGCCTACTCCTTGTGTAAACCACATAACATACATAAATCCTACAAAAAGCCCGTTGCCTTCTCTGTAATATTCCGGGAGACTTTCTCACCGCTGGCACGGGAGCTATGCTCTCCTTTAGGCTTACATTCGCCGCTGGGTTCTCCAAACAATGACGGTCTCCAGGGCCTTGACACTGATGCCAATATCCTGAGTGAGACCCTCTTCGTGTCACCAACCCCAGCGCGCGCTTACTAAAGAGCCGGCACGGCCGCCTCCCTCGTGCCTAAGCCAGTGACGTCAGGACACAGAGACAGTCAGAAGACATCTCAAAGGGACACGGCGCCCCCCTCCGACTGGTGGCCGTTCACGCTCTGTAAATAACGGCATAAAACCCGAGGAGGGCAGCGGCAAGCACCCCATCAGGCGCTCCCACACATTTACGGTATTTTAAAACTCTTCTGAAAATTACAACAGACACAGTCATCTTCTAAAATTAGCACTTTTAAACTGCAATTTTCTAGTTATTGAGTTAATTAATTGTTTGGGCTTATATTACTGAGAAATTACTTTGCCGTATATGCTATTAACGAGAATTAATACTCTTTAAATACTATTTTTTTCCAAAAAGCTGAAAAATACCAACCAAAAGGAGATATAAAACTAAAAGTAGATTTCAAACTAAATTAGATATAAATTTGAACTGTTACGGTGTAGTTATATCCACAAACAGCACCCTTGACAGGAGAGGCGTATTCTTTTATTTCACTTGGGATATTAAGTTACACACCTATAATGTTCTCTTGGGGTTGTCTATACTGGGAGATAAACAGAAACAAAGGCTAACGCATTGTGCATGTTGTCGACCCTCCTGAGGTGGACTACATCGCAGTGATTAGCCTACATTTTTGCTAAAACAAAGAGCAGTAATCGGGGTACCTGGCCAGAGACTACACGTGGAGACTAGCTGCCCCGCCTGCCCAAAGCTCAGCAAATATTCGCTACAATATACCGCCCCGTATCGCTTAATGTCACCAGAAAGCCGCTGCTCTGCATTACGGAAAAGCAGAACATGTGAGCAGCGCAGAATGCAGCACCTGCCCGAGAACCGCGTAGACAAAGGAAGACGGGTAAATTTATACCACCGGCAGCCCTCATCGTTATTTAACCTGTGAAAGTCACTTAAACGGAGTAGAAGCGTCACGATAATATAGAAAGGCAACAAAAGCGTGCGCTGTCCAAGTTTTCTCAGGGAAACGTCCCGGGGACGATATTTGTTTGCTTGATCATTTCCCCGAGAGTCACAGAAAGAGGTAGCCTCTCACACATCGCCGTATTTACCGACCTCTCTGTCCTGAAAGTTGTCCGAGGTGAAATATCCTTGTGGAGAATAGTCACCAGCGAAATGACGTTTGGCCCGGCGGTTTGCGAACACAGCTCCAGCCGGCATGAAATACATTCATTCGTTGCCGAGGTTTGACGTGACGGCTCCCCGCCGCTTACCGGGACAGGATTCTTTCTTCTTCTTCTTTTTTTTTTTTACCGGGGATCCGGCAGCACCGCGTAATCCTCAACCGTCCGCGAGGCAACCCCCCCCCCGCATGCACACATACATACGTCTCCTTGGAAACTGCTCGAGGCAAGCGTTTACTTTGCAGCTGATTGGTTAAAGGCGAAGAAACGGCGAGCCTCGTCGGGAATTCGCTTATCCTCGTGAACCCGAAGTACATACATCAGCTGTTCTTAGGGCAGGAGCCATATTATTACATGAGGAATGCGTTATTCATCTTACAGTGGCCTTACTGCACCTCCATGGCTATGGTAAGAACATGCAACCTGCACACAAGGAAGTGGCAGGGTTCAAGCCCCCAACCCGAAGGCGTGAGGGGATAGGGTTACAGACTGACCTACTGTGCCACTCTACTATAATGATGGAATTTACGTTTTACAATACTAGAACACTACTGATAATAAACTGATAACCAAGATTGCTCTTAAAACGTTTAATTGCGTTTACACCCGATGTACAAGGAATTTCCATACTACATCTAAGTCAATTGTGTGTGTGCACTGTGTAGCACAGAGGTTGTTATGCTATGATTTGTAAAAGACCCCCAAGTTCCCACAATGCTTTTAGTTTTTGCTTTTGAGGCTTTGCTAGACTAAATTATTAGAATGTAATAACACAGAGGTTTTGGCAGCAGGAATTAAATGCATATCAATGTAATGCAATAAACACATCCGAGCAATATGCCATGGGCCTATATGTGTTATAAATATAGCCTGCTAACAGATTACTTATCCATATAATAAACAATTCTGCCCTGCACTGCCTGGAATAGGTAACTAGACCAGGATGTGCAGATAAAAGATGAATGGATGATAACATATAATCCACTTCCTGTTTTTACATTTCAACAATGTTGAGTGAGGCTTTTTTTTTCTATATTATAATCTTTAGGTTATCCTCCTAGATATATCAGTGAATGTGTGTGTGGAAACCACACTGTTTACAGGTGTGGCCTCACTTACTCAAGCGATTGTCCGTCAGTAACACCAGTAGGTATGTATGCCTACGCTTTGCAAAGTTCCCTGCAGCTGTAGTGCCTGATATAACCTGATCAGTTACTTGGATGTGTAAAACGTATTGCATAGCTGAAAAGCACAATAAGCTGGAAGATGGTGAGCAATTCATTGCTGTTGTTTATGTAAAAATAAGTAAACCCCATGTCTGAGAAGCAGCCATGAAACCATTAAGAAGGCTGCGCAGCTACTCAGCCAAACGTACACATTTATATTTGTTAAAGGTAAGGTATGCTGGGTTTGGAGGCTCTGCAGTGTGTGCATGTTGTCCTTAAGCACATTGCTGAACGAATCACTTACGTAATCAAATGAATTTAGCCATCTATATGTATTATAAGTACCTCAGTACTGAGTGATGGCGAAGTTAAGGCCAATAGTAACACTGGCTGACAATGCAAGCAATCAAAAGAAGAGCTCAATAATCAACCATACATAATAAAAAATAATTCAAATGTAAAACATAGACATAATGAGGTGACTGATCAATACTCATACTCCTGAAATCTGACCCCATATGTGAAGAAGGTCATCAAGACAAGCATAAAATAGATTCACAGTCCATGCAGCTCAACTGCACTCTCTCTCTCTCTTTCCAAATAAAAGATTAATATATCAAGGTCCTGTGGTAATTTAATTAGCTGGGGTACCTACCTACCCAGCATAAGATTTTCCCCCTAACATCATTACCGATTCTGCATCTTAAATCACTTATGCCCGCTGCAATATCAGCAGAAGCAGATACATTATTTAAGTGTTTAAAAATTGAATAACTAATGTAATAAAGAGCTTGGAGCAATCAATTAATGTAAAAACATCAAACAGTTTAAAACACCTATATGTTTGTCTAATTTTTAGCTTTGACATACCATGTAATAATTTCTGATTCTAGGTGGCTAATGGAAATGATATGCAAATGAAGATATAGCAGTTACTGCAGCCCTGTAGCGCAGGCCCAGTTAAAAGGGTAAATCTGCTTCTACCTGATTGTTGATCCGAGATCGTGGCTGCCGTCAGTTTGTGTAGGTTCTCCTATACTATCAAAGTTTACCCTCTGCTGCCCTCTGCTGGAACTGCATCTCTGCACATGTTTTTTTTCAGCAAAGATAAATGCCGTTCTGAATGTGATTCCTCTCTAACATAAACTCAGGAGTATAATGTTTTTCCAACTTCTATTAAGCATTCAAGAGTTTTTCAGATACACTTTCACAAGGATATGACTTTGAACACTAATAACAAATTAGAAATCTGGAAACATTGTAATTTTTCAAGTAAAACAAAATCTGACTTTTAGAATAGGATAAATGTATTATAGTTTATTTGCAATATGAAGAAAGTTTTAGCGCAATTAAATAGTTATTTAAAATTTTTTCTTCAACGGAGGACATTGGCTCAACCCTAAAGCAACATATATACACACTATAAAATTACTTAAGAAAAGTAAAAATAAAACCAAATTGGAACAATCTTTCAAGAGGGTCCAAAACAGTAGGTAAATCTGTATCACAACATATTATTTCTGTTAGTATTTATCCCGGCCTGGATGGGCTATTCTATTCATCAGCAGCGACTCCTTCCCATTAAATTCATTAAAAATCTTAAATATCATGTCACTATCATGTAATTTTAATATAATGTAAGAAGTGTTACATTGTCTATTTTATACTTCTGAACCAAACAGATTGTAGTTGCTGCATTTTGATGTAAACTGATTTATTATCTGAGAAAACAGCATATTTGTTTTTACCACACTGGAGTGCTTTTTGGCAAGGCCTGGTGTATCTGCACAGGTAAAGCTCCACTTCAGATTAAATCTTGGTGTTTCGGGCCACTTTTTTCAGAGGCACCTCTTCCCTTGGGTGTCTCTTTGAGTTCTTCTCATTATCATCAAAGGTGTCTTCAGAAAACATCTCATCCAGTCGGTCAGGGTTGACGTAGGTGTAGAAGTGGCCCATGACGGAGAAGATGAGGCAGACAGCAACCAGGAGAGCAGCAAACAGCAGAAACTCCACCCACTATAATGAAGTCGGTCGCATCACTCACTTGATACCAAACAAGCGAAGAAACTAAACAATTCTTTACAGATTTTATTGTGGCATTAAAGCTCAGATCTCTCTATTCAGTGAACCGGAGTCCTTCCAGGATTTCAACCGGTAACCTTGAGTCTATAAGACTGTATTGTTTAGTGCAGTCCTGCATGCTGGCCTCACTCTTTATGCTGAACGCAGCATAGACTAATTTGCTAGCTCAATATCCACCAGTGCTAAGTTGAGTACTGTAAACACGGAACCATTCCTTCAGTCAAGAGGCCTTCTGAGAAATTGCTATCCCTTCACTGTTCAGGGATGGGGGGAGGGGTAAATGAAAATGACTGATACATGAGAAATAATTAGCCATTGTTCTGTGAACTTTTTAAAATCGTCAATAAAATACCCTAAAGTGAACGCTGAGCAGAAATAATCACATTGTTAATTGTATACACTTCTGACAATCATTGATGTGACTACAGTTCTTGCTGGCTTGTTCTGATGTTGACATAAGGTGTAGCATCAATTCACAGTGAAAGTGGAACATGACCTGCTTCACACCTTGTGGTTTTTACCTAAAGAAGTTTCACCAAGGGATCTCACACGCAAAGCAGCCTCGTGCCCTCCCTCCCAGCCCCTACTGACTCGCAGGATGAAGTCCTACCTGTTGCAGGCCGGCCCCTTCTGCCACAATCAGCACAATCACGTTTCCAAAGGCCACCGTCATGAGCCAGACAGCCTGCAGCACGGATTTCATATTGGCTGGGGCCTGGCGGTACAGAGGGTTAGGGTTAGGGATATAGTGAAGCTGGATACTGTGGAGCTATGCTGAACACACTGAAACAACACTGTGTTCTGTACCTGAGAATAGGAGAACTCTAGGCCCGTGATGGAGAACATGACCTCCCCTGCTGTTATCAGGGCGTATTGCGGCACCTGCCAGGCAATATGTACGTTGTTCGCATGGACGTCCTCCATCTTTTTGGCCACTAATCCATTGCGGACCTGCTATGTTTGGAAAAAAATAAACTGGCTAATTTATTCATTTATACTCTTTCAGAAATTTAGCATAAATGCTGCAGGAGGGCTTTACGTACTGGATCCAGAATGACAGTGTAGGAGGCACCAAAGTCAAGGAGACCCAGATCTACTGAGTACTGGTTTTGGTCTGACATGCATTTCACGTCACTGTATCTGTTAGATAGTGATTAGCTGTTAATTATCATTATTTCACATGAGACTTGTGAAGACTTTTGTCAGTTAAGCATTCCGTTATATCTGCCACTATCACAAAATAATAATTACTCAGCTGGTCCAAGGACACAAAATGTAGAGGAATGATAAGAGTGTCAAGACCTTCTGTGGTACTCACTGCGCTCTCGCCACGCTCTTACTGGGAGAGATGCCATAATCAGGTGCTACCTGAAAGTCCTGCCCACCAACAGTCACATTCAGGCCCTCGTTGTTGGCATTGACAAACCTGGCAGAGCAAACAAATTCCCCCGAATTACACGAGCTACGACGCGGGATGTGTTAACAAGCTGTAAAGTTTCACTTGCACTGGCCTTTGCATGGTTATTCTATGTGTGTTTACCTGATGAATACATCACCCTTCTCAGATTTCTCAATTAAGTCTTCCACCTAAAAAGCAATGTAACACACTAAGACTGACATATCTACATCCAACAGTAGGCAAACACAGACAGATTGAGCAATCGGCATCAATGCATTAAATAATTAGTCCTACTGAAAAGAAAGGCTATTTCTTTACTTACAAGTTTACATTCAATGTTGGCTATGTCTTTGTGCAGGATCAAGCTATAAGCCTTTTGTTCGTGGAATGAAAGAACACAGTTAAAGTCTACTGCGTCATACATGATCTTGACTGTATGGTTTTGACTTATTCCATTCAGCGGTAGCCTCTGATATTCCCATGGATCCTGTCAAGGAGCATCCATGATTATTTTGAGAGCACTTCATCACACGGTATTATGTGAATATATAATATGGATGATGAATATGTAATGTGGATGGTGAATATGTAATATGGGTAATGAATATGTAATGTGGATGATGAATATGTGATATGGGTAATGAATATTTGATACAGATTCACTATTAAAGCTCATTCCTAGGTGTGAGAAGCTGGGAGTGAAGTCACTGCCCTTGAATCCATTATTCTGCTGCTTGCCTGTGGGATATTATGCTATTTGCACTGACCTCATAGGGCTTGATGAGGTCTGGGAAAAGGCCAGTCTCCGAAACAGTCACCCTGACCTCACCATCTGCCAGATTGAGAATCTGCAATAAGCTCTCCCCTGCTGGTGGAGCCTCCACCACAGTTTTCTGCCAGAGAAGTATAGAAGGATGTATGTGATGGAAATGCTGCAGGAGTGAAGCCATTTACAGAGCAGAAGTCAAGGAGATTGGGGGCTGAGGTGCTGGCAGACATCAGGATCACCACAACTATATGATTTGGAATAAATATGTTCCAGATTGATAACAGGACCACACTGCATGCACACTGATTAAACTTGAGAGTCTTACTATGACGTTCACTTCCACGATCGTTGCAGCCACAAAGGCCAGGGCTGCGAGAATCATGCCAGTGGCCATCTTCTTCAATGGCCTGGAGAGAAGGTGCAGTCAGACAGTTTCTACTGATAAAAAGCCAAGCTGCACAAACCCAGATCCTGAATTTCCTCATTCCTCATCATGTCAAAACAGCACATCGTACATCGACACGCTGAAGGAAAGACTCATTATTGTGAGTAGAAAGGCACTGCTAGCAGGGTGAGATGATGAATGACCATCTGCTTTTGGCACCTCGGGAAGAAGTGCTTGCTAACAAAGTGCCTTAGCAAAGAAAGCTGCTTCTTGATACTACGACCAGCCTTACAGCTTAAGAATCATTGACCGTAGCTCCAACTTTTGCTTGTGTACAAGCAAGTTCAACGTTCTTCTGAATGAAAAGTGTGCCCCATACTAATCCTCAAACCTCTCCAAGCTTTTAAATTAGACAATAATAAGTAGTAAACCTTAGCCTACTGGTACGTGAAATGCAGTATTTGAAATAAAAAGTAACTAAAATATTTTGTGTTTTGAGTGTCTCTGTTGCTCTTGTAGTGGATGTGCTTTACTGGGAAAGAAAACATTGTGGTTTATGACCAAGAGGATCATCTGACCAACAGCTGTCTGAAGCTCAGGATGATGAAATCAGCCTCCTTAAGTATAGTCAGCACTCTGGTAATAAATGTAACTGACCATAAACAAAAAAAAAGCATAACCCCACTATCAGTGGTTTTATCTGATTCATTGCAAGTGAATTCACGAAGCTTGAGATTCCTTCGTGAATGGAATAACCCCGCTGCTATCAGCCAGATACGACTCACGTAAAGTTAATCTTGCAGAGGCCAATGAGTGGATACACTCCCATGTCGAAGATGGGGACAAAGACCAATATCAGCAAAGCGTTTAGCATCTAGGAAACGGAGGAACCAAAGTGCCATTAGAATGATGCTGTAAACACTGCAAAATCATAAAACCATGGGCAATTTGAGAAAACATTGGTGAATACACTTGCTCAATACTTCTATAAAGTGATAAGAGATTTGAAATTGCAATAATCATAAAGGTCATGATAATTCCTGACTCCAGGCAGACGAACACAATGCAAACGAAAGCAAACAGGTGCTGTTCTAAAAAGATGCACAAACGAAAGCAAACAGGTGCTGTTCTAAAAAGATGCACAAACGAAAGCAAACAGGTGCTGTTCTAA
>JAABNX020000040.1:5448692-5466150 GCA_015163995.2 Mormyrus lacerda
ATGCACAAACGAAAGCAAACAGGTGCTGTTCTAAAAAGATGCACAAACGAAAGCAAACAGGTGCTGTTCTAAGAAGATGCACAAACGAAAGCAAACAGGTACTGTTCTAAGAAGATGCACAAACGAAAGCAAACAGGTGCTGTTCTAAGAAGATGCACAAACGAAAGCAAACAGGTGCTGTTCTAAGAAGATGCACAAACGAAAGCAAACAGGTGCTGTTCTAAGAAGATGCACACTCAATCTCAGCTTTACCTGCATCTGATCCGGCTTCAGAACAAACGGGCCCTGCGGTATAATGAATTAATTACTGTTTAATTATTGTAATTGTTTTGTTAAATTATTAAATTATATTATCATCGTTATAATTGTTAGCAAGTAGTTAATCTTAGATGTTTGTCGTGTAAGTTTCACCCTGCAGAAGTGTGCTTATTTCACCTGTATATATTGCTTCTCATGTAAAACACGAAAACAATGATTAGACAACGTAATAAAATAATTATACTTACAAAGTCCAAATTCATTCTGGTGGCCTGCAGTGTCCACCGAGAGCCCTTTGATGAACAAACAAAAAAAATTTTTTTTTATGATTTCAACTGACAATCTATGTAAAACACTCTGACTTACACCCATCCAATCTCCAGCCACTTACCCTCAGCTATATCACAGACTGGTCACAGTGAGACAGGCTGGAGTGATGAGCACTTACCTGCTGGTCAAAGAGAGCCCAGAACATGGGAAGGGGGATGTAAAGTAGCAGCACCCGGAGAACCATCTTGATCTCCTGGATGAGTCGTTTCTGTAGAAACAAGATTGTTCATCCCACTGGAGACCACCTCCTAGCTTTCTTATTGCTTGCTCATCTGCATTCAGGCCTGGTGAACCTGTGCTTCAGAGCTTCTGTCAAGAACATGTTTAAGTGGTACTGAGTCTTTATACATAAGGTTGCCCTTTTGCCGGTTAACTTTGCCACCAGCTACTGTCATTGACTCATTGACTCATTGACTCTCATGACTCTCAATATCTCATGGCTCTCTTGAGATCTGCCGTCTTTACCGAAAACTTCTCCTCTGCCCAGTCCAGCCAGTGAGCTCTTTTAGGATCAGTTTTTGAACTTCTCCAGCGATTCTTCACAGCAAACTACAGGGAGACAGGAAGAATACACACCTGCCAATCAGCTTAGACAAAGTGAACAATGAAGGTTCATGAGAAGTCATGCAATCAGACCCCAGGACACTAACAATGGTCTGCAGTGAGAGGCTGTGACACATACCACCATGCACCTGCACACATCCAGCAGCACGTTCCCTTCAGGAGGGCTCTTTTTGTACAAGCTGCTCCCAGCGACAAACACAACTGTGTGATGGAGAGAGTATCGTCTTTTCATTAGAAACAAATCAAAAAGCATATAAACTTACACATACATTACCAGAGGTGCAGATTTCTGGTCCGGCAAGTACAAATCCAAGAATTTGTTACAACCAACCAGTTGAGCATTAAAAGTCACAGTTACAGAGTAGTCAACTGGTTGGTTGAAACAAAATCTTGGTCTGAATTTGTACTCTCTGGACCTGCAATCTTCACCTTTGTATATTACAAATAACTTGTTTGCTGGCAAGATCAACATCCATCCATCTGTCTCTCTGTACCCACTTATCCTATTCAGGGTTGCAGGAGATCCGGAGCCAATCCAAGAGGCCAAAGGGAACAAGACAGGAAACAACCCCGGATGAGGTCGCAGGGCATTCAGGCATCATTCACTCACATGTGAGTCATAACTCCAATTCAGTTGAGCATGTTTATTTTTTGGCCTGTGGGGGGAAACCGGGGTATCCACAATGACACAGGGAGAACATGCAAACTCCACACGCATGGAGCCATGAGGGACACTTGAACCCTGATCCTAGAGGGGTGAGGCAACAGTGCAAACCACTGCACCACTACACAAGAATAACAGTTCAGACAACAAGATGTTTTTAAACCTGGTGGGATTTAGGCATCGTTTAGCCCAGGGGCGGGCAATCTCATCCGCAAAAAGGGCCGGTGCATATGCGGGATTTCACTGCATCTTCTTATTAGGTCACTAATTAGAGGACTGATTGGCTGAACAGTCCTCACACCTGGGTTTGAACAGCTAGCCTACAGATTATCCCAAAAACCTGCATACACACCGGCCCTTTGTGGATAAGATTGCCCACCCCTGCTTTAGGCCCTCTGATTATTCAAGGAGCAACCTTGCTGAAAAAGGCATGCCTACATCATGCCGTGCATCCCCTCACACCAGTGATTCTTACTCATATCTTTGGCTTTGGTGACTGTCTTTTGTTGTGACTGTCATCTAGGCAGGAGTGAGTCTGAGACAGCTGAAGGCGGCACCTTCCTGGAGGAATAGCAGCAAGCAGGGAGGGGCGGGGGGCTTCACTCACCAAGGGCGATAAGCATCAAAGCTGCCGGCACCCCAAAAGCGAGAGCGTAGCAGTCACCCCCGAAACACTGCACATCACCTGGAGAGCAAAAGCCGAGACAGTCATGTGACTTGACCTCTTGCCAAAAGGACAGTGCTTTCAATATGACTCATTCTATGGGTAAGCGATAAAATAAAATCATGCGTCAGAAAAATTTCAGATGACACTGGACAATATATAACAGTGAGGTCCACAGGGGCCGCCAGATGGTCCATGTTTTTGCTCCCTCCCAGCTCCCTGTCAGACAGTCCACATTTTTGCTCTCACCCAGTCCCCAGAATTGAGCAAAAAATATGGACTGTCTGTGGGTCCCTGTGGACCGTGTTGGGAAACACTGGTATATAGAGTATACTATGTATAATATATCACAGAGAACATCTACAAAATGTTTATGTGAAGTGCAATATTGCCATAACAGTGGTAATTAGGTGATAAGCGTACTGAATTGTAGTGCTAAGGAGAGCCAGACTGACCTCGCAGTATCGGCGTGATAATGGTGGATAAGACACTCCCAGCATTGATTGACATGTAGAATATTGAGAAGAACTTCCTCCGTTCCTCCACCTAAATCAGGGGGGTTTAAAGCATGAGGTGCTTCACTGCATGCCTGCTCCTGTTCTCCTGACTGAACAGCAGAAAGGGCCCACAAATCAGCCAATAGGAATCTCTGCCTTGTCAGACAAGCCTGTTCCCGCCTAGCAGGTCTGCCCAGCGTTTCCCATTTATGTCGCTGTATTCCAACAGCAGCCCGTAGTCATGTGAAAATATGCATTCCGGCACATTCCGCCTTACGTGTTCTTCCTCAAACTGGTCTCCTCCGAAGGCGGACACACAGGGCTTGATCCCCCCCGTCCCAATGGCGATGAGCACCAAGCCCGTCAGGGACAGCACTCTGGAGCGAACAGAGAGGGTACGTGACTGGGCAGGCGGCCGGCGGCCTGCATAGGATTGCCGGCGCTGTGAGAGAACCTGCGGCCACTGGGCCCAGCGGAGCACTCACACGTGCATGGTGTTGTCCCCCAGGGTGGGAATGGCTCCGACAGACTTCACCACATGACCGATGACGTACACTATGGAGAGGTAGATGATGGTCCTGCATGCGAAGCGTGGAGAGAAAGTGTTTCAGGATTGACATCCATATTTTGCCAGAATAACCTGACCAAGCTGCCCCCCCCCATACAGAATAACCTCACCAAGCAGCCCCTCCCACAGAATAACCTGACCAAGCAGCACCCCACCACAGAATTACCTCACCAAACAATTCCCCCCAATCTCCCCACCTTAACATGGGTCGAGGTGATGGAACTGCCACTGAACCCACCTGAACTTCCCAAGCCAGGAGTCGGCAATGATGGCCCCCAGGACGGGCGTGAAGTAGCAAAGGCTGCTGAATGCATGGTACACCACCGTGGAGAGGTCCTTGTCCCAGTGCAAGTAGTTCATGAAGTAGAGTGTGAGCAGAGCTTCAAGGTGAAGGTACAGCAACATAAAACCACAATTTGATTATCTCTCTATTTTTAAAAAGCACTGTCTTGCCATTCAGCTGATCCTTTCGATGCAGTTCTACATCGCAGTTTACTGTAGGTAACACAGAAGCGCGGCTTGATGCGATTACCTTTCATGCCATAGTAGGAGAATCTCTCGCAGAATTCATTCACCACAATGAAGGCGATGCTTAGAGGGTAGTTGGTGCCACACAATTTCTGAAGCAGCGAGGCAAGAAGTATTAGCACCTCTAGATGTATAGACTCCATGTTAACTAACACGATGATTCTGCAGTAACTCGACCCGATGACTCGGCAATATCTCAGCTCTCTACCCCAATGACTCTGCGATAATTCCACTGTCCAACCTGATGACTCTGCAATAATCCAGCTGTCCAACCCACTGACTGTGATAACTCTGCTCTCCGACCTGATGACTCTGCAATAATCTGGCTGTCTGACCCGATGACTATGTGATGACTCCACTCTCCAATCTCATAACTCTGTGATAATTACACTCTTCAACTTGATGACTCTGTCTTAATTCTACTCTCCAGCCTTATGACTCTGTGATAATGCCACTCTTCAACCAAATAACTCTGCAATAACTCTGGTCTCTTCCCCGATGACTGTCCAACCTGATGACTCAGCAATAATCTGGTTGTCTGACCCAATGACTCTGCATTAACTCCACTCTCCAACTTGATGACTCTACAATACCTGCGTTCGTCGACCCGATGACCCTGTGATAACTCCGCTATTCATCCTCAGCTGCTTTTCAGCCCTGTCTTTTCATGGCATTTATACACTTGTATGCACTGCTGGGCACTGAATGGACAGACAATGGGTCTCCTCCGCTTATCACAGTACTGATGTTGCTTATCCACTGAAGTATTGTGCACCTTTAAGTTTTTCTTCATAAGATCATCTGAAAATGACTAAGCTGAAGTGTAAGCATGTAAAACAATACCGGTGATTGCTTCGCTTTGGTTTTTTCATCCCTCTCCTGGATGATATCTAGGAATAAAATAACAGATTTAATTCACACACGATTCAGTATGACATTGTTAGCTGTGACAAACTTTGATGATGCACCACTGATGACTTCTGAGCTACAGTTAAAACATGATTCATCAAATCAGTTCTGACAGGAAAATTGATTATTCTACTAGAAGCTTTTAATAATACATTAAATAATGGAAGGATGATTATGCTGTATCTGCATGAAAAAAATCAGGATATTTAAGTGCTCTAGAGCAGTGCTTCTCAACTGTTGGGTCGTGAGCTCATTTTCAGTTTGCTGAGTGTGTAAGGCTAAAAGAGTTGAGAACAACAGCTCTAGAGTCTTTGGTTCTATACTTTGCTCATGATTGCTTTGGTCATAACCCTAACAATAAAATAACAGAAATAAATAACACTGTCTACTACATATGTTTTCCTACACTGTCAGTATTTTTATCGATGGCTTTTTAAATTTAAGAGTATAGGTTATTTTTATAAATCGGCTACATTTTTAAAATGACTGGCAGTGATTTGAATTTGTACATTTCTAGTAATGTATTTGATGCACTTCAATCATTCACATTTTAAGTACTTTCTTTTTCAGTTATCCAAATCCAAAAGTGCACTGCATAAAACCAATGTTTAACCGATGCTGAGTTTTGGAACTCTTAATATGCTGGAAGTATAAATGTTCATATTCAATTACAGGAACAAAGACACACAACAAGTAATGCAGTGCATCTGCTCTAAGTATCCACTGGGTTTCCCATTTGTTATGTTATACTCATAGAAAATAAATGATTTATTCTGTTGCCACAAAGTTACAGTTTTACAGACGGTTTGTCAGTCTCTGAGGTGAGCCTTGCTCTGGGACAAGAATCCCAGATCGACAGCACTGAGCCATACTTCAGCGAACTTGCGAGGTCATAAAAACTGTGACTCTGCACCTGTGACCTGAACCCTAACTTAAAAACCAGGTGCCGGTGAGCAGAAAAACAGGTTTGTTTTTTAAAGATGACAGAAAATTTAATTAATAGTGAAAAATAATACTAAAAACAAGAATGATAATTGCTAATTGCTATTCTCATTATTATTGTTGTCGTTGTGAATTCAAACTGTAAAGAAAGTCAAGGTTCACTATTGTGGTGAAATGAACAGTAGCACTAACGGTGCCTAGCGGCTCTCAGGTCGCAGGCTTGAAGGTGTTTAGCGTTTATGCCCCTGCATGCTTTCTCCCGCATCGCAGAGCGATGTCAATCCAGCCAAATGCACAATATCGCCTCCATAAGCTTTATTTCATAAGGTCAGGGAGCCTCTGAATGATGAGCTTGACCTCGATGCATCGCGGCAAAAAGCTTTCACATCCTTGCTGCACAGAGCTGTACAGTGCGCAGGCTCTTTTGAGGTCCAGAGGTATCTACAAGGTTTATGTTAAACTGTCTACCACAGATGACGACGTTAGAAGGATCGGGCCATTGTTTAGTTTAAGTGCCTGTGCAAGTTTTCAATATGGTACTAAGATACGGTACTAATAACAATACTAACTCTAACTTCTAAGCATCTGGCAGCAACAACATCCCTGACCCCCAGAACACAGACTAGAGCAAGAGCAGGTCTGTTCCAGCACTCCAGTCAAACAGCAATTCAAACCACTAGGAATATGCTTGGATGAGCTGAGATGAGAGTTCTGTCATAAATACAGATGTGGACCACCAGGGCAGATCTCTGTTGATTTCTGCCAAATGTCCCCACTGACACTTACAGAAAAGCAATTAAGGGCTGATAAGCAGACATTAATGATGCATGCACCACAAGACATTTGAATTACCTGTTTTCTTGTCCATGTCAATGAGGTTCTCCTCCGCAGATGCCTCCTGCAGGTTGTTCAGCCCTCCTTTACTGTTTCATGAAGCTCTCCCTGTGAGCTAGATTTATGTTTTTCACTCCTTGGTTAATATTTCACTTCCAAATCCATGCAAAGAATTCAGTTTGCCTGACAGTACTTTGTTCCACGCATGTCTTTATAGCTATAGTAATAGTACCATGTCTAAAGGGATTGAACTTGATGACGCATTTTTTAAAATTTCTCTTCCACACTTCATCAGTAGGTGAATACACAAAGCACCTACTGTTCTGTGCAGTGAGCCTGTCAACTTAAAAAAAAAAAACTTCCAAACATGTTTGTTATTCTATTATGTTCAATGCAGTGGCAGCTGCTGACCAAAATATTTAGTGAGGAAAACTCCAGGCTGACCCCCCTCCCACCCCAGGGTATAATTTCAGACATGATCGTATATTAATCATTACTCCAAGTATTATAGTAAACATTCAAATATTAATTACACCATAGTCCTGAACATTATCCATTGTTTGCTAATTTTACTCAAATGTAGCCATATTTAGCCTGTATGACGAGCTCTCAATTCTGTAACTATTAACTGACTTCAATTAAATTTATTATTATATAGCGCCTTTCCCACTAGAGTCACCCAAGGCGCATTTACATGGGTGTGTTGTAATTAGGCTTGGGGAGTAGAGTGTAATACATGTAACACACAAAAGTGACTGCATTTTGTTACAGTTACGGTGGGGGGGGGGCGTAATCAAATTACCAATACATTTGACGCAAGCTTGTTAGCCACGTAGCGTTTTTGGCCATGTAAGCTATCCAGCTTTGGGGAATTCAGGCACAGTGGAACACTTTTTGATTTCTAGTGCCTATTGAAACACTGACCTAATCTAATTAACCCCCATGATACCTTTCCACAATCCTTAAGATGCCTCATCACATTTAAAGACAGAAATGAAATTTCTTGTGTATAGGAGTCATGACACAGGTCTATAAACCCCTTCACCCGTAAGGTAAAGTGGGACGCATTTCAGGTAACGTGGGACAGTTGGTTTGGTAATGATGGACAGGCATTAAATTAATAAATCAAAATTGAATAATTTTGCAAAGAACTCTGATGGTTTAATACACAGAACAACTTAATGAACAGTTGAACATTAATTGTTTTTTTAAAATCAAAAATAGTCATCGAGGGAAAAAGTCCATAGATTTAATTTAGATTTTGTTTTGTATAAAATATTTACAATATTTAAAGCTTACACTAACAGTAAAAACAGTAAAACAGATTTTATGGTAAAACATCAAACTTTTATTGAACTTAAAAATTTTAATTCAGCTTTTTCCCTCTTTTTCTGTGCTTTGCCAATAGCCTAAAAGCCGTCTTTGCATGTGACGAAATCATCACCATCAATGACACAGCTTTCCAAGGGCATAACTTTAGGTTGAGCATTGGGGGAGGCTGAGGTCTCCACCAATTTAAAGAGGTCCAGAAGATTATATTTTTGATTGGCAAGTTGGTAATTTTTCCCCATTTCATAAATAAACAGTATTATCTATATAATACATATACTTAATAAATATATTTAAGAGGACTCCATCCTGTCAAATATGTACTTTCTCTCTTCTTCGCAGAGCCAGTAAAATTGTCCCATGTTACCTGAAGCATACCGTCCCTCCTTCCCTAACTAGTTTGGTAAAGTGTGACACATGAAAAATAACTCTGTTTAAAAAGCAAATAAAACTTTGTTGATTTAAAGTATTTATTTTACTGTACTAGTATATCATAACCCCATAAAAATTAGGGTCAATTTAAATTTTTAATAACATTTATAACATTAATATCAATACAACCCAAAAGGCACATGTCATCCAGCTTACCCTGTGATTTCTGAGAGATGTTCCCTTACAATCCTTGCCACGCCCTCAACTTTGACCTCAGATCAATAAAATCTGTTTTTTGGATCATGTGCTTTCTATACCAGCTCTCAATAACAACTATTTTAATTGGATCTACTTTAGCCAGGAAAGAAAAACTTGTCAAAGCTTAACTGTCCCACATTACTTGATGTCCCACAACACCTGAAGTCACCCCTACCTCATGTCTATTTTTAGAAGAATGTTTTTCTTTAGCGTTGATTTCTTAAATAGCCACAACAGCCTAGTCGGTGATAAAAGAAAAATAAATAGAATTTAGGTGTTAGCAATGAAAGAGCTGTCAAAAGTTCTGTGTAATATTTGTTTTGCAAAAATACCAAGGGTAGCACTTGACAGAGCACAAATAATATAGTGTTATGCTATTACTACGTGTACTTATTAACCACAAACTAAATCTTAGTTCTATAATAATCTCATGTTAATTCATTAATAATGAATCATGATGCATGTTTTATCTCAAGCAGTTACTATATTTGTTACTATATCTAATTCTGT
Source organism: Mormyrus lacerda (assembly GCA_015163995.2). Lineage (NCBI taxonomy): Eukaryota > Metazoa > Chordata > Actinopteri > Osteoglossiformes > Mormyridae > Mormyrus > Mormyrus lacerda. The sequence continues at coordinate 5,457,920 of JAABNX020000040.1, forward strand.
AAACCTTTGTTGACTACAGAAGGAATTACTAATGAACTTATAAGGAACTACTAAAGGAACAACTATAATGAATAACACAAGAAATACTGATCTCATGTCTGATCATCATTAATGAATGGTGACGCATCGTTTATCTCAGGTAGAAACTATGTTCATGATTTGTACTTCAATAGTAACTGAGTTATTACCAAGTATTTGTGCCCCCTTAAGTAAAGTATTACCAGGGGTGGGCTCTAGAACGCTAAGAGACATCTCTCCCAGCCCTGATTGTACTACATCATTTATACAAAACTATTAACCGGGTGATCTGATGCTGACAAAAAATATTTTTGACAGTTTTCAACAAGTGTATAGTTATTTTTAGAAACAGCTAGGCGTGCGAGTAAAATTAATGGAGTAATTTAATAAAAATATATCAGTAGGCTACGCAGCTTCACATTATTGTTTTGCGCTACATTAAGCTACAATGTGGAACACAAACACACAAAATGTCAGACCATCGTTGAAGTAGGAAAGCACGTCTGTAAACTGCCTATACATTTTCGTTTGTTGTTAGAGTTTTAACTGAACCCATCGCGTCACTAACTGCTCGTCCGGTCGACCCGCCACAAATCACATCAGCCTTTTCGGAATCTCACGCTTTTTCCTCACCGTGTCCTCGTGTTTGTCTAACTAGAGACGCACGCCCTCGTCGATCAAAGTATCAGTCCTTCTAGGGCTGCCTCATGAAATAAGGAAGACCACCCCCCTCCCCGTGTCCACTACCCTCGCTAAACTGGTAGGGGACGGGGGGGTGACCACGCGGTGCGAAAATACGGAATACGGCATTTTATTTTTCAATATGGGTCGTATTATTCCGGACGAGTGCGAACTGCAATCCTGAGACTTAGGCCTAATTGCACGACTGCACTGACATGTTCCTTTTGACAAAAAATTAACAAAAGACGAACTTTCTTATTTACAGCATATACACGGGATTTGCTACAGCCAACAAGAACAGTATTTACAATGACATTTACAAGTACTTTTTAACTTTTGACTCCTTCATTTAGAGTTATAATAACGTTTAATTATGATTAAGTAATAAATAATCAGACAACAATTACACAGATTCACATTATTTGTATGTGCCATATTTATCTGTGTATCTAAAAGTACTAACTACCTTAAACACTACTTTAAAACTTTGTATCCGAATAATCAACACTAATTAACACAAATACACAGGCGAAATAATTGCAGACCATTCGTCTTAATGTGGTAATGTTTAGCCGACTACAAAAATGATTTAAACTTTAGAAAAGAACGCAATTCACATCTGTACTGGGTTCGATATTCGCCAGACATAGATCTTCTCTGTATTTACTCTATTAAAACGTTACAAAAACAGACAAACGCCACATTCACAAATTCGTTGTTGTTGGTGAAATGCAGATAGAATACGAAATAATCCAGCTACTGTTGTGTATTCATGCGATCACGGGGCTTTTGACGGTCCGCGCTGTTTCAAAATAAAAGTCACTAAATTTTAGCTTGTGGTCAAAGGACTTGAGTAAACATACACATATCAAGCACGTTGGCACTTGCGAAACATGTAGGTAACATGTAAAATTAACTTATATGCTTCATATTCATTACTTTACATGCAGGTGGCATATAGGCAATCATGATGCTCTAAAGACACAGAACCCAGCAATTTCAACTTGTGGTAGAAGACCCTCACATATCATGCATGTTGGCACTCGTGAAACCAGTAAGCAATGTGTGAAATTGGGGTTCGGCCTAAACCCCTGTGCCTGTGATCAGAAGGTGGCTGGTTTGAGTCCAGCCTTGCCATGTCGGCTCCTTGAGCAAAGCCCCTAATCCCCAGCTCCCCACACGCTGCCCTATTTATTATTATTATCTTATCTATTATATGCATTATTTTCCATGTAGGGTATCATAAAGCTCTAAAGACAATAACACGCTATGTGTGAGACTGCAATCGGGTCTAGACATGCACACTGACAGCCTGCAAGCCTCATTGGTGCAGTGGTGCAGACTGGAAGTGCAGACTACAATTGAGGCCATAAAAATTGAGTTTTGAAACCATTTTCTACATGATAGAATCGACACATTCAGTCCTTTCCATCCTTCTGACAACACGCATTCTCAGGTTCTTGTAGGAATGAGGGAAGAGACTCTCACCACACTGTATCTCAGTGAAGAGGACGGAATAACAACAGACTCCTCATGTAGAAATTGCAGCAGCACCGATTGCCGACATCTAGAAGGATTCCCCAGAACATTCAGAGATGTAACATTGTCTCATTCAATTGGCTTTAATGTGTTATCTTTCTTATGTTCCCTTTGAAGCATAAAGAAGGTTATAAAGAAACCATACTCACAATAAACTGTGTAAAGTACCTGAGGCATAATTCACCCAGTAAAGTGAAGCTTTCAGTATAAAGGTCCATTGTTTTACTGGCTTTTTAGGCCATGCTGGTTTTATTTCGATATGATAACAGTTTGTTGTTCACAAGGGTAACCATCTAACAGCAAGAGCACGTTACAGCCATAGCTTCTCAGAATAATATTACAATTTGGGACACTGATTCATGACACACAGTTTTCAGATAAACTAAGCTGAAACAAAATTTACTCCTTGTAACCCCAAAATGAGACATTTTCATTACTGTATCAAAAGTTCCAAGAATTGGGAACACTATTTGATGTGACTTAGTGAGAGTGTACAATGATTAGTATTAACCCAGGACTACCTTTATATTTCCTATGGCCAGATTTAGAGAAACGGGCTCTATTGTTCTTTAAATTTCTTTTTGTTCCGCAACAGAAACAACAGAGGAGATAGAATATTCCATGAATACTAATGTAATTGCACCAAAAACATGGGCTCCAGCGCCATCTACTGGTTAAAAGTACACGTTGTGCAACAACTGAATGTTATACTAAAATAGCCGTTATAATATTGAATATTTCACATTTAAATACTTAGTTATTTGTATAGATGTAGTAGAAGCCTGGCCTGCAGTATTACTATATATGGAATGAATTTATTATGTAAACGAGACAATATTTCTTTAAATGAGTTTGCCTGTTTGATGGTCCGCGATTAATGGCACCTAATGCCCGCCTCATTTCCTACATTACATTTTTCATAGATTTAAAATTCCAGCCTGAACACGATTAAATTTGTAAGGTCTATTTAGTAATTGTAGTAAATCAATACCTTTGACTATGATTATTATGTATTACCTAAACGTCACGGAACTCCAGTTTATAGCAGTGCCCAAATATGAACACTAGAGGGCCGCTCAAACTCCGGCTCCATCTTCCTCTTTCAACCTGTATTTAACACTGTAATTGTCCACACTATATTCATTAGAAATAGGATACAGTGTTGAAAGATCTGGTTTTCATGTTTTTTTTACATTTTGTCAGCCTTTTCACCACCTGCTGCTGATGAGCAGAGAACAGGCAGTTTGATTTAATGAGTGTACCTCATTCAACAGAATTAGTGTCTTAATAGTAATAGCTGATCTTCTTATTAATAATTAACTCACTTGAATGTCTTGAGACCCAACACTATACTTTGCAATACAAATGCATGTACATTTAAAAGTCTTACCTAAGCCCAGGCCTCCAGTTAAACCCCTTGCTTAACACACAATTATCGAAGATGAATATGCATGCATCTCTTTTTCTGAATTCTACTCCACTCCCTTCATTTTAATACAGAAAGCAATATACTATTTAAATATTTACATATTACAAAGACATTAAAATTATTTGATTACTGTGCCCTTTTAAAAGTAGAAAAAATGAACCAAAACCCAAATAATGAAGTTATTTACAAAACTGATGCTACAATCCACTGTTTAAATTGTACTGTGTAAATACACTATTTGCTTGTGGTTACAGTCACAGAAAAACCTCATATTGAAATGTGTTACAGCAGCACAGTTCAAGGCCTTGGTAATACTTGAAGTGTTAGCATTAGCGTTAGCATCAGTATTTCATCGCTCACTGAGCTTTCCTGTCCAGGAACTGCAGGTTGATGGGCGTGGATGGCACCAGCACCGTTCTGGTGATTGGCTGTACCGTGGCTCCAGAAGGATCTGGCCGTACTTCATAGTGTTTTATTAACTGTGGAGGAGGAACGGCAACAGATCAGACACAGAAATATGAACAAAGACACCAAACAGTCCTTCTAAGACTTTTTCCTGTGACCAAGTGACCCTAGAGGTAGATATTTAAAACAAAAATAATACTGCAATATAGAAATAACACAAAAAAGAACAATGAACTCATCACGTTAGTAAGAACATTTACTAGTTACCCATAATGCAAAGCAACAGGAAGCTGATTGGACCCTGGTCACTGTCAGCTTCCTTCATGAGGCTCCCTTTGGGTATCATGCTGCCCTCTAAATGAATGGTAAATCATTGACTGTTATTTGTCCTTAGAGAGCCTTATCACCTCCACCACTGGCTGACTGGGGCAAACAATCAAAGTTGAAGGCCAAATGTTTGACTTGCGGTTACTTCATTATTGCAAAATAGCACAGATGACACCTTAGCACCACAAAAAAATTCACTGAAGGTGACCTAACTGCAGGTACACAGAGTATTTTCCAGTGGCCCCCTGGAAGATTATTGGATTATTGCCCACTACCCTGGATGACCCCATGAGATGCGTTCTATTTTAGCGACGATAAAACACGCAATGCCAGAGATGGGCCGTTAGTCACCCTTGTGAACCAACATGGCGCGTAGTGTGGGTGCATGGCTGAAGCTTGTAAGCAAGGAGAAAACATCTCATTGTGTTCAGCAGTGACGTGCATTAGGGTTGTAAGGAGTATAGGACAGAGGTGCTAACTGCTAAAATGCACATGTGACAAACCGCGATATAAAGAGACGGGCGGGCAGGCAGTAGCCTTGGGGACTCCGCCCTCACCCTGGACAGGATGAGGTACATCTCCAACTCAGCCACCCTCCTTCCCAGACAGGCACGGATCCCGAAGCCGAAGGGCACAGAGCTGAAAGGGTGCTGCTTGACATGGTTGGCATTCCGGAGCCAGCGTTCGGGCCGGAAGTCAAACGGCTGCGGGAAGTTCTGTGTGTCGTAGGACACCGCGTAGTGGCACAGGTGGAACAGCGTCTGCGGGCAGCACAGCACATTGGCAAGGCATTGCATTGGCAGGGTGCTGCTACCAGTCTACAACTCATTTTCAACAGCAGGTGGCGTCGCAGTTGAGGAATAGCCAGCTAGTGAACACTGCAGAAACGACCCACTGCGCCATCCCTTCCGAACAGAGGTGGAGATTTCAGGTCCAGAAAGTACAACTCCAGACCAGGATTTTGTTTCAACAAAAGTTGAGTACTCTGTGACTGTGACTTTTTGTACTCAACTACCTGGTTGAAACAAAATCCTGGTCTGGATTTGTATTTTCTGGACCTGAACTCTCCACTGCTGCTTCGTAACTACCCTGGAAGAACAAAATCCTTCATAATAATTTTTAGTACAGTGGGATCCTAATTTAAAGTAACACCATATGTCCTTTGGTACTCTATATATGTCTTTAAATGATGTGGAATGAACTGGGCTGTGAACTGAGAAACCTCTGCACTAATGTATTGTTATTTTTCAAAATGACAAATGACACATGTGATAGTAAATTAAGCAAATTAGATGCATCTGTCGTCCTGAAACTCCTTCATGTCTGTTTGCTGTGTGCAGACAAATGTTTTCTCTCTGGCAAACTCCCAAAATCAACAAAAATTACTATTATGGAGAAACTTTAGCCTACAAATTGGGGATATTTTTATACAAAGGATTACACTGTATGGCCAAAGGTATGTGGACACCAGCCTGCAATACTGAAACCAAGTGTATTAATATGAAGTTGGTCCACCCTTAGTTGCCATAATAACTTTTGTTCTTCTGGGAAAGCTATCCATCAGATGTTGGAACATGGCTGGTGGGATTTCACATTGGGTGTTTAATTTGGGTGATCAGGTTCCCTTCTGAGAACTTGGCTGACCACTTCGCAACTGAATTTGCTTCTAGATGTTTCCACTTCACAATCACTACATTTGCAGTTTACCAGGGCAGCTCTAGCAGGACTTAAATGTGGCAAACTGACTTGTGGGATAGATGGCATCCTAAGATGATGCCAAGTGGAAAGTCACTAACATCTTCTGTACAACTTTCCATTTTACTGCTAATATTTGTTGCAGGAGAATGCATGTGTGCTTAATTATACACCTGTGTCAGCAATGGGTGTGGCTTAATTTGGCAACTACTACAATAGGCATGTACATATACTTTCCATCATATAGTGTATGCTCTCCCTGGTTTTCGGGAAGTTAGACATCTCACATTTTTTGGAAAGATATAATCTCCAACCACAATTTCACTGTCAACGGTGATACGGGCATTTCCAGGCACCACTGGATACATCCTGTGGGGAAAACAGTGGATATTCACGCTGTTGTCATGATCAAAACGCTGCGGAGCTGTGGCTCTCTGCCAAACGGACACTCAAGGCGGCCAACCTCAAGGTTTCCTTCACGACGGCCTTCAACAGAGGCATCTTTGTGATGTCGTCACTGGTGGGCACCTTGTCCCCGGGGCAGATGCTGAACACCTCATCACTCAGCTGGTTCTGGATGACAGGATCCCGAGCGAGGTGATACAAGGCCCACGAGATGGTATTGGACGTCTGGGGGGGGGGGATGGGTGGAAGCGGCCAAGGGCACATATTTGGCAATTAGGGACACTTAGTCAAGTGATAGTCTTCTCCAACACATCTTACACAGACTTCAAGTATCTACTTTTCTTAATTACACTGCTTAGGCCAGTCTAATACTAGATACGTCCACCAGAATATAAAGTCATCATCTCGACAAACATTTTTTGCTGTCCATGTGATGTTTCGTATACATTGTGTACTTTTTACAAAGGTGGTACTTTTTCGGATCCCTGTACTAACAAATTCTCAGGACTTACAACAAATTTGAAATGCAGAAATTTTTAATCAGTTGCTGTGTATTTTGCTTATAATCACATTACTTGTGGACACAATAGTACAATATTTTCCCTGAACTGGAACCTGCTCTCTTTTCTGAAATGCGTTAAAACCTTTGCTACCTGCTGCTCTTTTTAAAATGTTTACCAGCATCGCTTTTGGGCCTCTTTGCAAATTGGATTCTGGACACTGTCCAAGTCCCATATTGTAGAAAAAGTCATTGTTTTGTCCTTCCGTCCTTTTGCGTGCATTGTAATGGCATAGGGCGTATTAATATCACAGGCCTATCAGGTATTTGTGTGGGTGTTTACGAATGCCAAGAACACAAAGAACACACTTGTGTTCCTGGAAAGAGCATTCTTGCTAACTTACAACGCAAGGAATCATGGGATTATTCTCGTTGGCAAAGATGCAACTGATGCATCATTGAAATTTAGGGCTGAGTAAGAATAACATCCGAGGATTTTTGCTTACCTCTGTATTTCTGTACTTCAGCAATGGAAGATGGTGTCAACCGAGTGCATGAGAAGACAAGAACAGTGAAGTATGCATATTGATAAACACCCAACGTGTCTCCACTGACCTTGCGATTGAGTGTCTCTCGGGAGTCGCCTTTGGACCTGTGCGGTGAAGACAACTGCCGGAGGAGCTCACGCTTGCTGGAAGGCTTGGCGTCCTGGTCCAGGCTCTCCAGTTTGAACTTCATCCAGTCGTTGATCACCCCCTTGGGACCTTGAGTAATTTAAGAAGAGACGTCAAATGATAAAACCCAGTATCGCCGATCTCTCCCATTTGGGTCCATCTCTGCTGTGGGCTTTGAATAGCCTCACATGAAGAGGCTATAAAAGACGTGCAGACTTGGGATTGTCATGAATCGTTGTGAAAGCGGCTTGATTTCCTGTCAGCTTCATGAAGGCTGATGGACTGAACACAAACATGTATTGTAAGACTGTTCCTTAATCCAAGCCTGGTTGGCAACAGGAGAAAATCTGCTTAGAGTGTCTGTCAGATGGCCAAATGCACCTCTTGCTGAAGTGTTTTCTCCTACAGGACATAGTATGGACTGCAAACATTTGAGAGCCATCATCAACTTGTATGGCAGTTGTTTATGTTAGCACTGTAAAAGACTGGGTTTCTGGAGATCCAGAATGTACTCCTTAGTGTTTATACTGCTTACACATTTTAGAATTAGGTGATCAGT
>JAABNX020000040.1:5498535-5513268 GCA_015163995.2 Mormyrus lacerda
TGGTTTGTCCTGTAAGCAGTGTTCTTTCCTGTAAAGCAGTGGTTTGTCCTGTAAGCAGTGTTCTTTCCTGTAAAGCAGTGGTTTGTCCTGTAAGCAGTGTTTTTTCCTGTAAAGCAGTGGTCCATCCTATAAAGCAGTGGTTTCCCACTCTTCAAGGACCCACAGAAAGTCTACATTTTTGCTCTGGGAGCTGGGAAGAAGCAAAAGTATGGAGCGACTGTGGGTCCCCGAGGACTGCATTGGGAAACACTGCTGTAAAGCAAAAGTAGAAAAACTCTTCTGACCATAAGCCAAACCCTGGCTCTCTGCCCTGAACTTCACCCTAACCTCTTATTGTCAGCTCTGCTGTCCTGTCTGCTGCTGCACAAACTTCTGATGTGACAGTTATAAGGGCCACTGATTTTCCAGTATGTCGGACCAGCAGCCACCTCCGAGGGAGGATGGACATCCTAAATAGCCGCGTCACCCCCCCAGTTGGGTCCAACCAAGGGTTAAACGGCCAATATCTTCTCAGGGGAAGGAGTCCTTCTCCACAGCGTCTCCAGTACGAGCCGCTGCCACGTCAGCCATGAGCCGGCTATTTATTTTTAACAGTATGAGTTGTTTTCAGCCTGTGCCATTTTGACTGGAGCTGCTGACGGGCAAGTCGCATCTGTCAGACATGCGATCAAGCTGCGCGGCTTAATGCACGGAGCCTCGGCGCTCCTTCCATTTTTAGGCTGTGCTGCCAGTGCCTGCTCACAATGTCAGGGAGGGCGTTTTCACCAGGGCCCGGCCGGTGCCAGAATTCTGTTATTTTGTAATTTTTTATATGCATGTTATTATTTGTTATTATCCAGGTCAGAAAATGAAATAAGCAAAACTAGATTATTAGCAGTGGATGTGATACTTCAGCAGTTTTATACCTGGAGTGATAAACAAAAAGCTTAGTAGAAATTCTTCAATTAGTCAATTTTGCAACATTTTATTTCTCACTGCAGCAGAAGAGGATAATTGTGAAAATTCAGCATTGTCAGTAGACTTTATGGAATGCCTATAAATCAGAATTCAAAAGGACAAATATTTAGCTTTGTCTGCCTCAGCGGCATTCTGCCACGAAGGCCCTCATATAAAAAATCCTGCAGAGTAACTTGCCCGCCTTTCACCAGTCTAGATGGCCAGATCATTAAGTGTTAAGAGTTTCCCAGAATGCCATGGGGATGCTGTCTCCAGGGACCCGAGTTCGGAACCTTCTGCCGGAACCTTCTGCTCTAGTCCAGAGTCTCTGCTTACCCGAATAGACCCTCAGCGACGGTTCTAAGGAGGTGGGACACAGTGACTTTACAGTTTTTCTATATATTCAAAAAATAATGCACAGGTATAAGATATAATATATTGTACAATGTCCTGTCCTTATCACCGGTGTGCCAGTAATATATTTCAGCCCAATCACAGTTTTCACATATTACCTTGAACACAAACACCACAAACCTGTGTCCGCCCCCACATGTGTAATCTAATCAATGTCCTTGAACATTTTACACAAATAAAATAAAAAGCCTTCTGTACTGCTGGCCATATAACATCCCATTTACTGAATTATGGCTTCTTATCTTTAAATATGTGCAAGTCTTTGGTGCTTGTCTCCGATTTTGTGCACGATGGTACAATGGGCCAGCTGTCCGTATGTCCAGGGGAGTTTCTAGCTATTGAAAAGATCAGGGGCTAAGTCAGGTTTATCTGGGGCTTGGCTTTTTTTTTGTTTTTGAAGGAAGATTGACATCGAGGCTAAAATACTCGGGGCTAGACTTAAAATACTCGGGGCTAGACTTAAAATAGTCAGGGCTAGGCTTAAAATACTCAGGTTATAGCCCTGAGTGATCCGACCTAATGACACCCATGCGTATGTTTTTAGGTTTCTGGTGACATTTGCACCACACGGGATTTTAATAGCCTGTGCAGCTCCAGAATGTACCTGCAGGAGACGCTATTATCAATCACCGTTGAACTGTAATTAGCGCTTGCCGCCTTTCTTCTTCTGAATGCGCGGGGAAGTTGTAATGTCCGTGAACAACCTTTCTGAATGTTGGATTCCGGTACTTTCTTTTCCTGCACGTCTTTGCTTATCTGTATCCTGAAGCTGATGTTATTTCTATTCAAATTTGTTTGCTCTCTCTTATCAAAATTCGGAGCTTCTCTGTTATTAAAGGTACGGCGCAGCGCCTTATCAGCACAGGGAATTTCACCTGAAGAGCGTGACACTCCGACTGCATAAGTGTAGGCTGTTTCATCTTATTTATAGATGCTTAAACTGGCCTGTTTTGCTGCCTCCTCATTTCAATCCTCCCGAGGCAGCACTTATGCTCCGAAATGATATTGTTTTAACTTCTCCAAGAAGGGAACTGCATGCATTTATGCATTTCAGGCATAATTTCAATTTTAATGCATCCCTCAATAGTGGGTTATCTGTGTCTCTGCGTATCAGGAGTAAACTCTGCGGCTCGACGGCAACAACAACAGGAGTGTCACTGCGCCTGGAGAACTCAGTGTCCTCCAACTGGGCGAGAGGGTCAGAGGAGGAGCTGTTTGCCTGGCGAAGGGAAGATGCTGCTATCCCTGCCAAGAGGAGCAGAGTTGTGTCGAGTCAGAGAGTGTCTGCTGAAGCGGTGGCCACTGGCCGCGTGCAGACAAGGCCCAGCTTGTTAGCTGAGATTCAACACAGCTCAGCGAAGGCACGACAAAAACACGACTGTTTGTCACTGCACGCGATTATGGAGCCCTACCAGAAATTTAAACCCCCGGGGGCTTCCACGGACCATCAGAGGCCTAAGCATGACCTGGGCAACCTTTTTCATGCCTTCAGCTCCAGTTGCTCAAATTTTCATAAAGCTGTCCAGTTTGACCTTCTCAAAAAATTCACAAGACAGCTCCAGCTCATCCATAATGCTGTCGCTAGAATGATAACTAGGATCAAGAAGAGCGTCACTCCAGTCCTTCACTCTTTACATTGGTTTCCAGTTGCCTTTAGAAGCCACTTTATGGTGATGCTTCTTGTTTGTAAGTCATTCACTGGTCTTGGCCTAGATTACATCACAGAACTTCTGAATGAGTACGAACCTCAGGCTGCTAAGATCATTAGCAACTGGTCAGCTAATAGTGCCAAGAGTGAAAAGTAATCAAGACCAATCAGCACTCAGCTACTGCAAAACTCACAGCTGGAACTGACTCCCAGAGGAGGTCAGAAAGGCACCAAATGCTCTTACCTTCAAAACCAGGTTTAGAACATTTTTATTCCACAGTGCTTTTGATTAGTGCTGCTAATCAATGTTGTTGCTTTATCTTTGGCTCTTATTTTATTGTCTTTTACTTGTAGTTTTTAATTTATTTATTTAAATTATTTTCTTGTCATTTTTATTTCTTCCATTTATTGATTGTTATTACTTGATCTTATTATCTGTGAAGCACTTTGAATGATCTCTGTATTTGAAAATGCGCTATATAAATACATCTACCATCTCGCCTTATAACTTGGGGGCTCTGCTGTCCAGTCTGATCATGCTTCCCCTAAGGAAGCTTTACTGAATCACCCATACTGTCACAGAGCCCCCCCCCACACCTGCTAATACCAGCCCTGGTCCCCCTCGCCTCGGCAGAGCACAATGCGGCAGCGCCAGTCCACAAACCTGCAAAGAAAGCAGGACGGAAGTGAAGAGGACAGAGGTGAGCTGGGCTACTGAACAAAATGCTCTCCTGCATCTAGCGGAATCAGATTTGAAATGCTAAGCTGCACTAAGCCCCTTCATCCTCGATAATCTTCTTCATGGTTTGAAGGGAAAGTATCAAACTTGCCAAAGCCACTCCTGGCTCCTGGCAACAATGTCTAGACACAGATAAGATCCACCAATAGGTAGTTGTTCTTATTGGCTACTGTGAATGTAGGTCTGCAGCAAATGGGCTGACACCAAGACTGTATATACCTGCAGTAAGGCAGCAAGAGCAGGCCTATAAATAAAATCAAATCCTGACATTTCAAACTAAACACACTAAGAATAAACAGTCCTGTTTCACACATGCCATTCCTCCATTCTCATGTCAGACGAGGCCTGTCAGTCACACCTGTCAATCATCTTGGATGATTTGGGCTGCCCAGAGGTGAATGCTGCAAAAAAGAAGAAGTAGTTCTGCTGATTTCCTTCAAATGCTGCAGCTGATGAACATATGCAGTTTGGAGTATGGAGTACAGAGTATGAAGTATGGAATATGGAGTAATGAGTATGAAGTATGGAGTATGAGGTATAGAGTACATAATATAGAGTATGGAATATGATGGAGTAAGGAGTATGAAATACGGCATACGAAGTAAGGAATACGGATCAGTGCCGCATGCAGGACCAGTGATCCTTGGCTATTCCAAGCACGCTCTTTAATAAGCTGATTTTGTGTGTACTGCAATTTCCTTGTGTTTTGTAGTTAATTAGAAACTGAAATGGAGTATCAGTTATTACAACATGTGGCATTAATTATTATTTAAGAGGCTTATTGCGACACAGCCGGAGGCTGGAGCAGGTTTGCTGGTGAGACAATTCACAGACGGCTACTTATTAAACCCAGACTGTGCCTGACCGGGTCTTTGAGGAGAGCTATAGTATAGCAGGCAAGAGCTGTTTATGTTCACACTTACAGTTTGCTGTTCTTACTTCACTTCACATTTTGTTTACTTTGGTTTCTTCTGGAACAAATTAGCACATTGGTTAGCTTTGCTGTAGAGCTATCAACCTCAGGGAGCCTCAGGGAGCCTCAGGGAGCCTCAGGGAGTGGGCCCAGGGAGTGGAAGCCTCAGGGAGCAGGGGTCTCGAGAAGTGGGACCCAGAGAGTGGGAGCATCAGAGAGCAGGGACCTCAGGGAGCTGGGGTCTCGGGGAGTGGGGCCCAGAGAGTGGGAACCTCACGGAGCAGGGGCCCTGGGGATGGTGGGGCCGCAGGGATTGAGCCCAGAGAGTGGGAGCCTCAGGGAGCAGGGGCTCTAGGGAGCAGGGGCCTTGGGGTGTGGGGGCCTAGAGAGGAGTAGCCTCAAGGAGCAGAGGCCTCAGAGATTGGGAGCCCCAGGGAGCAGGGGCCCCAGGGGCTGTTTTTGTCAGATTGTACAGTATACATTATGTTATGGGCAGGAGGCCCCACCCCAAGCCCCGCCTCCAAACCTGCCTCCTGTCTCAGGCAATTTGTCCCCAATCTAAGTTATCGATTTTAAGGGCATCACTGCATTTCCCTAATTAGAAACTTCATTACATTAAAAGTGCTGTCTGGCTTTGATGGATGCTGGCTAAACACACAGCAATAGACCCGTCAGTCTGAGGTCCATGCTGGCAAAACTCTGTGGGTCTGCCTGTGGCACCCTACAGTATCTAGCCACACCACTGGCACCACTGGCTGATTGTGTTTCTCTGTTCAGCGCGCTCTGCTGGATGGATGCATGTTGCATGTGTCTCTAAAGCAGCGTTTCATTTACCACTGACAGACATATGCAGGCAGTGATCTGGTACTGATCGTGGCACCAATGCTCCGCTATTAATTAGCCTGACAGAAAGATTAGGTGTCAGTTCAATTACAAAAGCTATAAACGTGCAATAAACAAAATATTTATCATAAGACAGTTGCGCTATATATCACATGCATAGTTAATTCTGCACTGCTTAAGAGCATATAGATTCCCATTTAAATCTGATCCCTTCATTTGATGGCTCACCAGGTTTTGAGAGATCGTTTACTGGGACTCTTTAAAAGTCCACGGATGCTTCATTAATCTGCAGCTGCATTAAAAGGGGCAGTGAGAGTCTTATGGGCCGTGTTACTTAAAAGGACTCTCAAAATTCACAAACAACAAGTTCAAGACTTCAAAAAATGTAAAGAGAAACAAAATCTTATCAGCAGTGCTGTCTGGGACTTTCTTTGCATGCTTGTCAGTTGTCAAAAATGTTTTCATAAATGGAAGTTTAGTAGGGCCAAAGTTAACCTCCAAAGTGCACATCCAGAGGGAAATCATGTAACAGCTAGAGGAAAGCCACACGGTTACTTCGCACACACTGGGGGTGACCACGGAGCAGCCTCCATGCAGGCAGCACCCCCCAACCCCCCCCCCCCCAGAATACAGGGGAACAGATGTGCACCCGTTTAAAATTCAGGGCACAAGCCTGCAAAAGCGGGCAGACAGACGGCCTCTGATGTCAGAGCAAACTTGTCAATCACCGACAAGCAGCATCCTGCCCGAGCACCGCACAGGGAAGACAGACGGGTGTGCGGCCGAGAGCTCACAGACACCCACAAAAACACAGGAGCGTGACTATGGTGACAAGCGGGAGACATCAGGGCCACTTATGCAGGCTCTCCACGGAGCAGGAATCCCAAGGAGAGGAGCGAATGTTACAAAAGAGTGGCGGGCGTGGAGCGAGCTGGCAGACTTGCTGGAGATTAAGGAGAAGGCTCCGGCTGAAGATACGAGATAGGGAAGAAAATCAGGAGATACAACGGACGAAAAATTAATGCTCACCTGTTAGGGGTCATTTTTCATCCTTTATCCTACGAGCAACTTATTCATGGCTGAAATGTACCCTGATATCCTGAGCCGTCTGCATGGACATGAGGGTCGTGGTAAAAATAAAAAGTAAACAAAAGCATGTTTCATGAGCCGCCGGTCGTATGAGCAGATGGTGGTTTTCATTTGTACCAGCAGGAGCGTCTTCAAGGTCACAGGCCACATCTTCCCACCTCGGCTGCCGCGTCCCACCGGGGCCTCGTGAGCAATCCTCATGCAGCGACTGTCGCTCTGTCATTTTCATTAATGTCACTGCCTTCCAGAGCAGGTTCACTGCCATTTAATTTCACACTCGCGTTTAGACCAATTTGTCAAGCTCTGCGTAATCGCTCCGCAGCCGGGACGCACATCAAAGCAAACTGTGTGGGAGGAAAGTGAATTAGCGGGAAGATGACGGCAGCACATGACACTGGCAGGGACTTGTTTTATGCTCCCACCTCTAAATGCACCTTCGCCACAGGGGTCGATGACCGGTGACTGGGTTGGGGTGTGAGAAAATGGCAGCACACGCCAGGCACACATACCGGCACACACCTGACACACGCCCAGCACACACCTGACACACGCCAGGCACACATACCAGCACACACCTGACACACGCCCAGCACACACCTGACACACGCCAGGCACACATACCAGCACACACCTGATACACGCCTAGCACACGCCAGGCACACATTCCAGCACACACCTGACACACGCCCAGCACACACCTGACACATGCTCAGCACACGCTTGGCACACGCCCAGTACACGCCTCCTCACTCTCTTTTCAGCTGGGAAAGATGGTGTGCCTCCCCCTCCATGAAGGCCATCTCTGTTTGTTTTCCTTATGCCTCCAAACCCCCCCCCAAAATGGTATGGCTGATTTCCCAGCTGCCCTTGCGTGCCACAGTTTCTGGCCACATTCAGCAAATCTGAGAGTACCAGAGAGTTCCTTACAAAAGCTCAATGACATTTCTATTAGTTGGGCTATTATGCACAACTCATTAGCAAGTCAAGGGACCCAGATATAAATGATAGTAATTACTTTCTTTATGCTCCACTGCGCCCCCTGCTGTGTGGCCATGAATGTCAGGGACCAATCTAGAGCTTCTTAGGTGTGAAGAATCCCATCCTCCACCAGAATGGCGAGCTCTTCACCCTGCTGGCAGAGCTCCGCCAGGGTGAGTCTTTCATCCACCCTTCCTCCCTGGTGAGTCCAATGGACTCTGCTCATCCATCACAGTGCTTTTCGAACCCCGTAGGCCACAGCTCTTGACAGCAATCGATCGGATCAACCCTAACCCTATCCTTAACCCTATCCCAAACAGCTAGACTGAGACGAGCGGGGGGGGGCACAGGAAGACCATCACGCCTGGGCCCAAAAACTGGGTGACTTTCGCAGATTTTACTTACCTCCGCCATCAAACACGCAGGTGTCATCATAATCAAGGAAGAAAAGCAGTACCCAGCTGTTGGCCAAGCAACAGGCCCTGAGGAAGGTCCTTCACCTCACTCGAGAGCGGCTCTCGCGCCCGCGCAGTTATTAAGAGCACGAGAAACAGCTGCTCCACAAACAGCAGCTCAGCTGACAGACCCACTCCAGAACTCTCTGTAATGGCGTGTGGGCTTGGAGGACAGACACACACACAGCTCCCAGTTCTCCCTGCTAACAATCACACCTTCCTCTTCTCTCACTCCCCCCTCAAACAGGGATGTCAGTCTGGCTAGCTTGGCAGAGAGAGATGATTGTCTCAATAATTGCTGACGAATGGCTATCACGTTTCAGGCAGCATCAGCTAAACACAAAGCTCATTCTAGGGGGTCCGATACTGATCCACAGCTGATGCGCTGATGTGGACAGATGCGGGTTTTATTGATTTCTGAAGGAGTCGGGGAAGATAACTCTGAAGACGGGGGAGAAGCATGTCTGATTGGACCGGAGACGGTCAGCAGATGAAGCCAAAGAGAGAACAACCATCACTATAAAGCCTTGCAGTGTACAACAGTTAGTTACACTACAGCAATAATAGTCGCGTTTCACAGTTCTTAGGGCTAAGCTCTTCCGATGGCACTCAGCAAAACAAACCTTTCCCAATAAATGCTCAACAGCACGAAATCTTGTTTTAAAGCTTGATAAAGATCTTTGAAAGAGGCAGGTCGAAAGCGCAATAAAGAAAATCCATGAAAAAACATAAAACACAGAGAAAAGTAATGAAAAATGTATAAGATTCCTTGCAGCGCTAATAATAATGATTGATTGCAACATGAATACAAAGAGGACTCCAGGAGCTTTTTTGATATCCTTGCACAAAATATCTCTTCAGGAAATCCCATTCCAGCCATGCTGCCCTGAGCTGTGGTGGTGTGGAAACGCTTCTCCTCACTCCTAATAGAGCATCTTCACTGTCTCCAGTTCCTCTCCAACTGTAAATGAACCCTGATGGAGCTTTTCTTGTAAATCCTATCTGGGTGTGGTATGCGGTTTTGTTACTGGGCTGAATGGTACTCAGTATGCATTTTCCATGTCTTAGGATAGTCTAAATCAGGGTTCCCCAATTTCGGTCCTGTAGGGCAAGTTTGCACCACAGTTTGCAGGATTTCCTGTGTAAATACATCTTATTCAGCTCACCAGCCAGGTTTAGTAGGTGTGTTTGAACAGGGAAATCCGCAAACTGTGTTGCAAACTGGCCCTCCAGGACAAGAATCAGGGAACCCTGGTCTAAATGAAGTTAGATATTTGATAAAGAAATAAAAAGAGGCAGGTTAGACAAAGACATGGTTTGGTTTGTAAGTGTTTAGCATCTAAATGTTAGTTACGTTTTTAATGAACCTTTGAACATCAAGGGAGATTCACAAAATCTTGGTCAGGTCCAGAAAGTCAGGAAAGTACAAATCCAGACCAAGATTTTGTTTCAGCCAACCAATTGAGTATAAAGAGTCACAGTCACACAGCACTCAACTGGTTGGATGAAATAAAACCTCGGTCTGGATTTGTATTTACTGGACCTGAACTTTCCACCTCTGGTCGTACTTAGTAAGAAATAGCACAAGATATAGAAGAGTTTAAAATATCACGGGTGCAATTAAAGCTTCAGTAACAGATTCATTGATAGTCACTCTCAACACTTTAACTTTACTGCTTCGAATGTCTGCTCTATTTCTTCAGAGTATATTTGAGACGAGGTGGGTTACCCCTGGTTAAATGGTTTGGGAGAATGGCATGAATCATGGGTAATGCATTTTAATTGGGGTTTCTTAGCTGTTAATTGATGGCATAGGAGAGCCATGTGTCTGCCCCCCCCTGAAGGAAGGACACAGAAGTACAAATGTCTTGGGGGGGATCATTAAAGTAGTCACGCACGACTTCATCTCTTTCGTCGGCCTTGGACTTAATTTAATGATTTCCAGAAATAACCAGGATTCCAGTGCAACGCGAAGGCCCATCCACAAACCTCCAGCTGCTTTGTCACAGAAGAAGAAAACACTTTGATGAAGCATTTCCTTCTAACGTTAAAGCTGCGTTTACTCCCACTGAAATTAAGCCCTTACGCTTGCCAACATGCACTGCCCACACTGAATATGACACACACGCTAATCAACTCTGAATGAGTTTTTTTTTTCCCCAGAGGGGGGCAGGACACACATTTGGGTTACATTCAAATGGCAGAATGTCCATGGTTCAGCCATCAACAGATGCAGCTATGAGCCACGTCTTAGTTTCCCTCCAGTTAGCATCGATTAGCGTAGCTGTAAGCTAACCTTCCCATTCTGCTCTGTCAGCTGAAACATACACCTGAAGGACTGGTGCTTGGTTAGTGTTGCTATTCTATCAGCGTTGGGGACATCTGGCTAGCAGGGCTTCACTGTATAAGAATCTGCTGAAAATAGACTGCGTTAACCACAGCCACCGGATTAGCTGAATTTTCCCAGAAGCCCCTCCTGTGCGTGATGGGCACCGCCCCCCTTTACTGACAGGTCTGCTCACTCTGCTCTATTCGTTCTTTGTCAGGACTGAGATAACATCTCCTGAAGTGCTGCCTTTGCTTCAGTTGGACCGGTTATATGCTTTAATCATATTACAACAGGCGGAATTTATGCTGAAGTAAAGCGTATGAAATAAAATATAGTGTGTCAGTTATTGCTACATAAGAAGAATTTTAAATGTTTATGAAAACTTTGTCATATTGACTAAACGTGCAGATTTAAAGAAGATAGTAAATCTGTTCAAATCTGATATTGCACATGGGATTCAAGAGATTTATACGTTGTGTGTACTGAATGAACCATGTTTTTTCTGCAGCAAAAACGGACTCAACAATATCTATTTGCTTGTGTACATTGGAGATTGCAGCTATCGTACTACATGCCAGGAATCCTCAAGTGGAGATCTGCTGCTCACGCCTAAAGCAATTCGACACTCTCTCTCCCTGATGGTTCTTTGTTTGACCGAAGCAAACCGCAAAAAAGCTTGCGCTGCCTGTACAAAAATCCCGCCGGCCTCAGTGATGTCACGTACCATTCTGCAAGGCCAGTCTCCCTGAGATTTGCACCCGGGTGGCTGATGGACTCACTCTCGGGGAAGAGGGAGGGGGAGGGTCTCATTCTCATTTGTCTGTTGCTGCTGAACAGCTAGACAGCCAATTATTCTTGCACTCATTATAATCACCAGCTAAGCGCTATCCTGCTGGACCACAGCACACTGAGAATCATCACACCATACTTCTGTGAGAAAATAAATTATAAAAACCAACAAACAAACAGAAACAACAAAGCAAAAGAGAAGGTCAGCGGAGAGGTGGTTGGGGCCTAATCGAAGGTGGGGTGGGGGGAGGTGTCTCACACGTTTGCTCATTTTCCACTCATTTATTTATGATTCTGCAGTTGGGGTCGCTAAGTTTGATTAGCAGTTAGCAAAACAGCTTATTGTCTGTCCAATCAGTCACAGCTACTCTGATCAGCACATATAAGCACCGGAAGGCTCGACATGCAGTCTGGGGAAGCTGGGGATGTTGGAAAAGGTCCCTAAGTCACTTCCCACAAGGGTCCTTACTGTCCCTTCAAGCAGTTTTGATTCCCTGAACAAACAATTCCATCTGGAAACACTGCAAATCTCTCTGAATGATAAGTGGAATGACGACTGAATGAGTCTCCTGCTGTTGATATTCCACATGCCGGCGTGGTGAAGCTCTCAGCTGTTTTTCCAAGTGTATTTCAATGGAGGACCACCCTTCTACCCTCTCAATAACCTCGGCAGGAAGGAAATCAATATCCATACTCGCTACCGATGTCTTATTTACGTTACGCAAGCATGAGCCAGACAGCCACAGGAACCTGTCGTCGGCTAAGTGCCACGTGTCCTCGGCCTGAAGAAGGCGCCACGCGTCAGGAAGGCAGATTTTCATAGTCAGAATCATGGTAGCAATCCGCACCGTCCACATTCTCTTCCATGAAGACCTGGGGTCTGATGTCTCCGCGTAAATATAAAAAAATGTCAGTTCAGCATTTGGTTGCTGGCGTAATATTTTTCTACATCATATTAAAAAGGGAGCCAGAAATCTATTCTAAAGAGCAGTCTTAGGCCCCCCGACAGTGCCATCATCAGCAGCGAAACCAGAGTGGCAGCGACCGGGGATCGAACCTACATACAACCACGCGGCTGTCAGGTTCAGGAGATGTATTCTCTGCCTTTCTGGGGACAGCTCATGTCTGCCACCCTTGCTCCCATACAGAACATGCGACAGCACTGACAGGTCACCCCACACTTACCGCCCCAATCCCCCCCCCCCCCTTGCCCTCATCTTCAAAGATGCATGCCTGTCTGCTGCAGTACACTAATGCAGTATGAAGGCGCAATACGAATGCGCAACTGGGGGCAGGCCTGTCACTGAGCCGGCACACAGCGGAGCGGCCCATAACGAGCGGCGGGGTTTGTTCCTGTCGCTCTGGGTTTCCTTCCAGATGCGTGGTGATACGCATGTGCGTGTCAGCGTGAGGTTTGTGACGAAGAGTCTGCTCGTGCCCTGCTCGGGGCCCGAATGCCCTGCGCTGGGGGCCACTCGAACATGGCGACTTTGTGAGGGGGAGAATTGAGTCACCTCCGGCTGAATGAGCCCACTGCTTGTAAAACAATGCTGCCTTCATTCCCATTTTCATAATTAATCACACAGGAAATATATTTCTTTAATATGCTCTACATTACACAGACACTGATATACAGACACAAAAAGTCTTTTATTAAAATTATGTCTTTGATAAACTGTTTCTGAGTCACCGTGATAAGACAATATTGGGAAATATCCAATATTCTCTTGTGGCTAAATATCAGTCTATCGGCAACTCAGTAGCCCGTAAAACACAGAAGAGAAGCACTATTCTGGAACAAAAACAGCCAATGTGTTCCAGCACCCGCTCTTTGGAGTTCACACACACACACACACACACACACACATTAAGTCACTTGCAAGGCACTATATAATCATGAAGTCCATTGTAATGTCATAAACATGACCCCTCAATAAAGCTGACTGACTGTTCATGAGTATGGCCCCAATCAGGTTATTGCTATTCCAGGGTTTCCAACTTTCACACATCTGACGTGACCCTTATGCTTTCAGACTCTCATGCTCATGCAAGAAATCTTATGGCAATTTTAAATTATTCCATTATAAACCTAAAATTAGCCTGGAATTACCTCAAAAGCGCTGAAATAGTTTGCAAATCTGACAGATTATTTACAAGGTAATAAAACTGTTACATACACATAAATATGTCTGCATGTGCGGGCAGACTAAACTGAAAATCTCGCTTCAGCCAGCTGACCAAAGTTGGCAACCCCGCTGTTCAACCAGGGCAGACGGCACTGAGCAGACAGACGACAATGATGATTGGCTGCTGCTCCTGTAATGAAGAAGATGCCTCCGCACCAAGCCGGCAGAGTGCCCATGGAGAGCTGACATGATGAGTCAGGAGCAGGAAACCGGGATCTACCACTGCTGGACCGCTGTCCCAACCGCCTCAGGTGACTGGATGCATACCAAATAGGCCATCCACTGCATCCTGTTCTGCGGCTCACACGACAGATTCACCGCAGTTTGTGAAACACTGACAGCTAAGGTCAAGAAGTGTGTTTCCTCTTGATGGAACGGGAGCCTGTCTGTCCCCATCCTCAGACATTCATATACTGTAGGTCAGACTAAGAAGGTCCCTGAAACGAGTATTTTTATGCTATAATTTTCTGAATCACTTAACCAGAACTGTCTTTACTGATCAGCATTTTTCATAATGAATCATAATGAATGTATTTGTAAAATTTGAATGAGGAATTTGTGTTTCACCGCTGTGGATCGCAGAGCTCTGTGGATGCGTCTTATCCCAGGTGTCATAAGGAAATGCTGAAAGCCATGATCTCATCTGGGATGCAGTGATACTCCCTACACTCACTTATTGTGGATCCCACTACTTTTCTGATTCCCTTCTGCATCATCTGTTATGTGATTTATTTGACAGCTGACCTCACTGCATAACCTGGCAAAAAATAGGAAAATACGAGGAGAAAGCATCCACCCTCCATTCCCCCACACTAGAGGAGGAATCGGGAAGTTTCATCCTCCACAAAGGTTTGAGTATGTTTGAAAGACTTGGGTACCACAGAGGATCCCACACCATTATTGCAGCAGCATGACCAATAACGTTCCTTGAGGAGAAACCCACACCCCGACATGTTCCCCAAGGAAAATCCCACACCCTGACATGTTCTCCAAGGAAAAACCCATAGTCTGACACGTTCCCCAAGGAGAAACCTACAGCCTGACACGTTCCCAAAGGAGAAAGTCACACCCTGACATGTTCCCCAAAGAGAAACTCACACCTGACATGATCCTCAAAGAGATATCCAGATCTTGACATGTTAACCAAGAAGAAAACCACACCCTAACATATTCCCCAAGGAGAAACCCAAAGTCTGACACATTCCCAAAGGAGAAACCCATAGTCTGACATGTTCCACAAGGAGAAACCCACACTCTGACATGTTCCCCAAAGAGAAATCTAGATCCTGACATGTTCCCCGTGGAAACACTCACGCCCTGATGCTATCAGGCAGCTCAGGTATTGCCCAAAACTCAGCGGAACAAATACTGTATGACCACTGATGTGGAACAGGGGCTCATGCACATAGATGAG
>JAABNX020000040.1:5516516-5538233 GCA_015163995.2 Mormyrus lacerda
AATGAAGTGGGTCCTACTCAGTACTGACTATGTGTACCAAATGAAGTGGGTCCTACTCAATGCTGGCTATGTGTACCAAATGAAGTGGGTCCTACTCAGTACTGGCTATGTGTACCTAATGAAGTGGGTCCTACTCAGTACTGGGTATCTGTTTCTGATGAAGTGGGTCCCATCCGGTACTGACTATGTGTACCTAATGAAGTGGGTCCTACTCAGTACTAACTATGTGTACCTAATGAAGTGGGTCCCATCCGGTACTGACTATGTGTACCTAATGAAGTGGGTTCTACTCAGTACTGGCTATGTGTACCTAATGAAGTGGGTCCTACTCAGTACTGGGTATCTGTTTCTGATGAAGTGGGTCCCATCCGGTACTGACTATGTGTACCTAATGAAGTGGGTCCTACTCAGTACTAACTATGTGTACCTAATGAAGTGGGTCCCATCCGGTACTGACTATGTGTACCTAATGAAGTGGGTTCTACTCAGTACTGGCTATGTGTACCTAATGAACTGGGTCCTACCCGTTACTGGCTATGTGTACCTAATGAAGTGGGTCCCATCCAGAACTGGCTACAGTATGTGTGGGTCCTACTCAATACTGGCTATGTGTACCTAATGAAGTGGGTTCTACTCAGTATTGGCTATGTGTACCTAATGAAGTGGGTCTGAGTATAGACACCTAGATTGCACAGCACTCTTGTCTTCACGATGATTTGTCCAGTGTGGATGGTGTTACAGCTTTAATCACCATCATTAATGGAAACATTAATGCATTTTTAATAAGTAAGATATAAACATCACACTAAGTAATAAGTAATACAGAAATGCACTTTCTCATTATTTTGAAATTGTTGGATTGTTAGCAGTAAGTGAAAGCCACACCATGCATTTTATTAATCCAATACAATGTAATTTAGTTGAGCATGTTTTCAGAATCCACTAAGTGCTTTTACCCTGAGAACTTAAAAAAATCTAGTTTAATAATTTATGAACAAGTGTAGTACTCAGTCTTTTTGAGGAAAGCAAAATGTCCTTTATAAATGTGCTTATTTCTTGCTGCATATCAATGTCTTCCCTATTACTAATGATAATAATAGTTCATCCTGGAGACAGAGTACAGGGAAAAATGAATTTGATACCTGCACACATTCTCCTCACATTCTCCTCACATTCTCGCCATTCCTGACCACGAGCTCAGCAATAGTTCGGCCCGAGTGAGCAAAAAATGTTTAATTATTCTGTGAAGTGTTTGATCACCACAAACGTAGTGAGAGATTGCGCCGTACAGAATCATCCCCAGTGTACTAAACCTTTAAGGCAGACTGAAAAACAAGTGCAGAGGATCAAGAACAGGGAACATCAAATTATAGCTGACAGCAGTGAGTCTGAGAGTACAGAGGCAAGTCTGGGTCACAGACATGTGGATGGAATCAATCCTCCACCTCACACTAATGCCTGACTTATATATGCTTAAAGAACTAAGGTAAGATTACAGCATGAAACAGGAGCTCTGTACTATAAGGTTTTATTGTCCTTTGTCGCATTAACTCTCCTTTCCAGTAATCTAGGAGAAGCGTACAAGAAGCGGGAGAGAAGATCACTCTGCAGAAATCACTGACACCCGCTGGTGGTGGCCCTGACAGCGTCACAGGAAGCACATCAACAAACCATAACCCATTACAGAAATCCAGTCTCAGAGCGGGCTATATCTGGTACAAATTCCAGGAATGCCAGCGAAAATATTTCTATCTTGACCAAACTAGACTGATTCTGTCTAATGCCCAGGCCTTGTCCAGTTGTCCAGACTGAACTTAGATTTTTTTTTTGAAGCTTTTAATTTCAGGGATAGAATTTTTAAAGAGGTAGTGGGGACCGTAAGGAATAAATTACTCAAATATTTTAACAAAAGGTCTCGTCACAGCCTCTGAGACACAGAATAAAGAGCCTGGCTGAGGCCCTTAAGAGTGGACTTCCAAAAGAGGTGATGTTCACCTTGGCTGCGCCGAGCATTGATCCGAGGCGATTGTGCATTCTCTCCCCAGCTCTGTGTTCACCTCAGGCACTCCCGCTCAGTCTCCCAGCAAGCTTCCCAGTGCCATTTAAATTATGGATTCCAGCTCAGTGATTTCTGTACCTTTTAGCAAGGCTTTGTCCGGTCCCTGAGCTCCACGTGGCCCATCGTGTTAATGAACGGTGGCCTTTTTCACACGGTGGGAGGATGCTGATCATGCACAGTGCCCATGCTGATTCCTGTCACCTGACCTCATCTTAGGCTTCTGGATGCTGGATCCACTAATGCCAGGACGTAGCAGGAGTGTCGGCCTGCCGCTTTAAAAATCCGCTGACAGTCAAGCATCTGCTTCCGTCCTCCTATTCATCTGCTGACCTGCGTCTGTGCTGTTTTGGGAACTGCTGCACAGAAGCGGTGAAATCACCCAGTGCCGCAGGGCGTCTTTGCATCTGCTTGTGTGGCGGGTGCGTAGGCAGGCGGGTACGTGGGTGGGGACCCCATGAGTCTCTCTGTCTCTGTCCAATATGGTCATAGGAAACTTCCTGTTACCTTGGAACTGCATGGATTTAGTCGCTGTGGGGTTTCATGCCAAGCACAGCGCTGTTTGAGAGCTGAAACAAACATGCCGCATTTTAACGGGGCGGCCAAAGGATACAGCGAAACGGGAGTCGCACGCTGCGCTGGCTCGCTGTCCTTTATGCTCCTCAGATGCCTCAGTCTTTTATATATCAGGTGTTAGTCAGGTGCTAATTAAAATGTTTTTTTTTCTAAAATCTGCAGGACTCTGGCCTTCAAGGACTGTACAGAAGTGCGGGGAGAAATTAATCACCAATAACCCAACTGACCTTCCCATAATTCCCTGCAGCAATGGACAGCAGCAGGCAGGTGCAGAGGCACCCGACTGTCCAGCCATCAACAGCCTTTTTTTTAAGGGTCGCCAGGTTGTGTGAATGAGTTCAGCAAAGAAACCAGTGTTAAATCGCTCCTCCCCCCCACAACATGTTAAATTCATATATATAATTCAGTTAGTGTTCAGACAGCAACCCTGTAAATTGCGGCCCTAGGCCAGGCTATCTTTATTCTGATCTCTGCAGCAGTCTGGTGTGCAGAGACTCTCTCACAGGCTTCAAGCCTCAATTGTTCATTCATTTGCAGGAGCTCGACAACAACAACAAAATTATTAACTAAAATGTACAGACGTTTCGATCTAGACTGACAAAAAAACAAGTGCGCAGCATTCATCACTAATGAGGGGTTAGACCACCCTTTAAACATGCAGGACGTGCCCGTCCGGAGCAGAGCACGTCCTCGTTCCTCATCACTGGCGGAGGCGTGCTGGGGAGCGCAGAGCCCTGCTGACAGGCAGACGGGGGAATTACACTTACTTTGTTCTCCGCTGAATGCTTCTCTGTTCTTGAGCTCCTCAAGTGGCGTAGGATGGCGCCTGTGTCAGCTGTAAATCCTTTCTACTGTCATTTGCAGTGAAGCTCTCGGCTCTTCCTCTTCATGCCGCCCTCGCCCCCAGCGCGTGTTGGCAGTTCCTGCCTTGCTGACTTGGCGATGCTCCCCTTCTCTGTTTTTCTGTTACTGGAGGCTGAGCTTTTAAATGCTTAATTGCAGATACCGTTACAGATCGACCCCTTAGAAATAACCAGCGGCTTTGTGATCCAAAGTAGTAGAGAAATGAGTTTGCCTCATCGGGGGTGTCGGAATTCAAAAGCCACACTCGGGGGCATATTTTCAAACATTTCCTGGTGCCCCAGTGATTACAATGCCTTGTGACAGGGGTATTAATTTACATTAGCGAAAGTGTAGTTGCTCAGATGATGGATGTGAGCGTGAGAGAGCCGAGTTTGGGCCAGATGGCCTTCCCAAGGTGTGAGAGGAAGACTAGGGGGCTCAGGCAGGTGGCTGCTCCCAAAACCAGGCCTCCACCCCCTGGAGCAGCTCCCTCGCCCGCCCCGGAGATGCTCTGGAGCGGCATGACTGAGCCGCAGGTGTGAGGCAAGCAGACGGGCTCGCCTCATGGGAAATGGAGCATAAATGTGGTAGAGTGGACCCAGCTCCAGGTAATACTGCTTATTGTTTACGTGCCTGCCTCCCGGTGACTCGCCATACGGCAGACGGTAAATAAATGGCATGGAGAGGAACCGGACGCCGACGGTGGCTTCTGCTTATGGCGCAGAATGTCCTGAGAGTTTACGGTGATTATTATAAGCAGGGGAGCGGAAACGCGCCTGGCAGGGGCCTGCCGGCTCTTTGATCTCCCAGCAGACGCTCAGCTCAACACACCTTTAATGAAAGCAGCCCTTTGAATTAGCCTCAGAACCGCTGCAATACTTCAGTGGGTTCTCTGGGAATTCTGGGACTGTTTGCTGGTTCATCATGAAATAAGATGTGGCCATTTATTTCTTTATTTTCTAAAGGGCGATCAGGAAAGGAACTCTGCTGTGACTGTTCCCTTTGGAGTCCCTGAGTCAGTCTGTGTGTGTGTGTGTGTGTGTGTGTGGTGGGGGAGGGCATTCAGCTGATCTTGGAAACCTTCAGTAGGGGTGAGAAAGGCAAGGCTGTAAACCTGCTCTACGATGCCTTTCCCTAAGTCACCTGCACATGCGAGGTAGCTTTCACACTAGTTCTACCCCGA
This sequence comes from Mormyrus lacerda, assembly GCA_015163995.2. Lineage (NCBI taxonomy): Eukaryota > Metazoa > Chordata > Actinopteri > Osteoglossiformes > Mormyridae > Mormyrus > Mormyrus lacerda. The sequence goes on from JAABNX020000040.1 coordinate 5,521,175, forward strand.
AGTCCCTTGGAATCGTCAGGGACATAGAGGAGGGTGACACTGAATTACCCAACATCCTCCCCTGAGAAATTTGCATAAATATAACCTGCTGATCAATGTCCCCGTGCTGCTTTTTGTGAGATATTGCACATTAAAATGCACATGGTGACCTCACAGGGTGCTGCGCATGCGTCTGTGTGTCCAGGTCATTATAACCTTTTGAATGAATTACCAAAAATAAATGATGCATTGCCTAGTTTTTAAAGGGTGACAGCTTTTTGAAAAGTGTCCAGATTTTGTCTTCGTTCTAAACTTTCACATGAGTCAATGAAAAGCACCATACATGAAATGTCAGAAATACGGGATTACGTGTGGATGTTACTAACTACATTTTCAAGAAGGATGTTCCTATGGAGGAATCAAATGGGCTAAAGTCAGTATGGAGAAGAGGTGCAGAGGCATTTTTTACTCAGACAACTGAGGATGTGTTGATGGATTGACAGACTGACTCCCCAACAGTCCACCATGTCCGAGTCATGCTTGACTCTGGAGGGTGCACCATGGCTCTGTCCCGGGTCTGGGTCACATTGGATCTGGAGGGTACACCATAGCTCTGTCCCGGGTCTGGGTCACATTGGATCTGGAGGGTGCACCATGGCTCTGTCCCGGGTCTGGGTCACATTGGATCTGGAGGGTGCACCATGGCTCTGTCCCAGGTCTGGGTCACATTGGATCTGGAGGCTGCACCATAGCTCTGTCCCGGGTCTGGGTTGCTTGGTTCTGGAGGGTGCACCATGGCTCTGTCCCGGGTCTGGGTTGCTTGGTTCTAGAGTGTACACCATACTGTAGCTCTGTCCCAAGTCTGGGTTGTTTGGTTCTGGAGGGTGCACCCTGGCTCTGTCCTGGGTCTTGATCACTTGGTTCTGGAGTGTGCACCCCGGCTCTGTCCTGGGTCTTGATCACTTGGTTTTGGAGTGTGCACCCCGGCTCTGTCCTGGGTCTTGATCACTTGGTTCTGGAGTGTGCACCCCGGCTCTGTCCTGGGTCTTGATCACTTGGTTCTGGAGTGTGCACCCCGGCTCTGTCCTGGGTTTTGATCACTTGGTTCTGGAGTGTGCACCATAGCTCTGTTCCAGGTCTGGGTCACATTGAGTCTGGAGGGCGCAATGGGCATTGTTTTCTCCTGTGCTTCTGAAAGATTTCCAACAAACACTCTAGGGGGACATTGTGGGCTTATTGAATTGCTGACCACTTGACAGGTCTGTGAGTTATAATTAGAGGTGCCCACAGCCCAAATGCCCAGGGGCAGAGTCAGATGACAGAAAGCCTGTTTGAATTACGACTGTGGTCACACAGAGCAGACCATTACTCTGTTCTCCCCGTCAGCTTGAATTACACCTCAGATGCCCGATACATTTTATCTCAAGATAACCAGCCCCAATAAAGCACAAATAATGTCTTGGGGCTGGGCAAAGAGCAGCTCTTAAAACAATAACAACCTGACCTATTTATGCATCATCTCAATTCATTCAGCCCCATCATTTTTAAAAATAAATAGCCAAGTGGATAGTAAAATTTACTGTGCCAGACTAAGTCCGGAGCCAGCAGGAAGACTTTCTTCTAGGAAAAACAAAAACCTTCCTGATGCTGATGGAAGAATGCTGAATCTATCCATCCATCCATCCATCCATTTATTTTCAGGGACCACCTATTATCGACCATACTACCACAGAATAAGTGAAATAAAATTCTTACCTAAGGTTTGTAAATCTATCCAATGCCTCTGCGTTTTTTGTTTTGCTTGTTTTTAGCAGGTTTTGTGTTTAGGGTTGCCCGTGTACCTCAGTTCACTCTGTACTGGTGGCCGAGCTGACGGACAGAAGACGCTGATCCTGACGGCCTTCCTGAGCTTTCAGCTTCCCCCTTTACTCAGACACGCTGGCATGAGGAGGTGACTCTGCACTTTCACCTGAGTCATCACCATCCTCTGCTCAAATATTACATTACCTCAGAGTAACGTGTCAGACATCTGAATATTGATTTGCCTTTTGCTTTGCAGAATCTAGCAATCAGCCACACACACCAAATCTGTCAAGGGGTTAGGTATTTATTAAATATGAAATCACTTCAAACAGACCGATGGATCCAGCGGGCGCAGACTGTCAGATGTTCGGCGTCACTATGGTGCAGATGGTTGCCTGCAGATGGAGACACAGAGGGCTTTTCCTGCTGCCTTTATGCTTTATTGTGTATTACACTGCCATTGTCTACTCCAGTTGCAGTGCTTGTGAAATACCGTTTAATTTATAACTCAAAATAATGGGGTGAAATATCAACTTTCCCCTAGGGGTAGTATTCTAAGGAAGGAATCTTTTGGCTACACAGCACTGGCGTGTTCTCTCCCTGATGCTGGCGTGACCAGACACCGGACATCCCTCCATGCTGGGTTTATATAACATTCCCACAGAGCAGCCATGGTCAGCTCTTACGCTGTAATGTGCAGCGAAACACCACACTCTGGGTGGGGGTATGGCAGCAGGGGTGGGGGAGGGAGGGGGTGCAGGAATGGAGTTACATAATATTATGTTTAGGGGAAGCTGGAGATTCAGGAACATCACAGTACATTATAGCCAGCAAAAGTTTTGGTTAATTAGTTAACTTTATGAATTTGCAGTACAGGAGTGGGCTTTGTCCCTTTAAATGGTATGAATATTATGAATAGTTTACTGCTATTGTAAGCTATGTATGTGTTTTATTTCACAGGGACAGGCCTGTTATTCCCAACATGGTGGGGTTATGCTAGCATCAATGATAACCAATCCCCTTTTTAATTGGCAGAGTAAGAAGAAGGGAGGAGCAAACAGGGCTCCTCTGACCTTTTAGAATGAAATGAAACTAAATGATGCTTTTATTGTACATTTGCATAAGTATGAGCACAGGTACATTGAAATGCTTCATTACACATATCCCATCATGCTCTCACTTGAGACACACACACACACATATATATATATATATATATATACAGGAGAGAGGGAAGCTTGGGGTCCGAGCGCAGTGGTCAGCCATTGATACAGTGCCCGGGAACTTTAGCTGCATTCTGGAGGGCCTGACCGTCGCTTGCAGATAGCATTAGCACAGTTAAATAGAAAGCAGGAGGGAAAGGGTCGCTACAGTGCCGCAGCTGATTCAGGGTTCAGCAACAAGCACATCGGTCTTGTCGACGGGTTCCGTGTAAGTCAGAGAGTCGTCCAAGAACAGCGTGTGCCTGGCCCCCACGGAGCGGGCGTGTCCTCAGCCAGAGGCGCCTGGGTCCCGCATCTGGACACGCATTATTATAAATCAGCATGTGCAGTGTATGTGCTGGAAGCAAAATTAAGCTAAACAAAAGTCAATCTCTGTGAGAGCACAATACCTGAATAATATACTACAGGAGCCGAAAAGACAAATGATGGACTTGATCCCGGGGGGGCTGCTATCTGGACACCCCCGAGCATCGTTGGCACACAAGTGAAGGTGACCCAACCACCGTCAGGGGGGTTCCTCATACACGTCTCCCCATCCTTCTGAATTAGAACTCTTGGCATGTAATCAAGGCGGCTGGAGGCACGGGGGGGTAGGTGGGAAGGGGAGGAGGAGTTTAAACACCAACCTGTCAGCAAACAACAGGAAACTGATGCTTCTGGCAAGTCCTGATTTAGTTTGTTCGGTTCCTGGATCAACAATGGGAGGGGCTTTTGTTTCACTTCTTCAACCAATCATAGTCTTCATTGTATAACATCTCCACATTAATTAAATAATGCCAGTGTTTTCCACTGAGTGGCAAGACACACAGATTTGTAAAGCACCCATTTTATTGTGTTTGTCTGTCATTAAGTAACATGTCATAGATACAAACACAGAAACATGTTTACCTGCAAAGGCTGTACGGAGCAATGTAAGGGTGCGTGTCTATTTCACGATGATGATAATGGTGAACTGGCGGCCTTCTAATCACAGGCAGCCTGCTGGGCAACACACCACCACTGGCTCAATGACTGGAAGCCTTGAGTTTAAGAATGGGCCAATGTAGTGATATCATCCAATGAAGACTGACTGGTTAAAGAAGTGAAACACAAGCCCCTCCCTTATCGACCCAGGGACGTCAAAGGATATCTTATGCTCCTGCGGTCCCCCTCCCTCCCAAGGGAGTCAGGCAGCCAGAACACCTCTACGGATAGCACCGCGACCCGATCTATGCCAGTAGTGGTAGTGTATCCTCCGTGGCCCGCAGAGTGCCACACTAGGGGGAGCCCACGTCGCTCATGCCAGACCACTCAGCTAATCGTCTACGAGGCCTGAAAGCTGCATCATGGAACTTTATCACAAGCCCGATCCAGATACCTCGTGTTCTTATCCAGACAGCTTTCTCTTGCGCCCCCCCCCCCAAGAGGGTGAACACTGACAGATGTGCCGCTGTGTTTCCAGAACATGCCGCTTTGTCGTCTGAGCTGAGTGATGAAGTTTCGCCGCAGACTGAGGGGAGGCGCTGTCCGCCCAGCTCCCAGGTGATGATCCCTCCTACAGGAGACCTCATTAGGGCAGAGCACCAGGGCTGACTGACAGCACGGCAATGGATCAGCAGGGCGGACGGGAAAGCTGCAGCCCGCATGAAGGGACCTCTGTGAGCCCTGACAGCTCCGGAGACGAGACAGCGGGCTCAATGAGACAGGGGGCGGCGGCCGCGGCCTCGGCCAACTTCGGCGAGCTGCTTTATTATTTTTTACAATGTACAATATACAAAAATAGAGAGTACCAAAAATTCACAGTGTCTAAAAGGCAGTGATTACAGTCGATATCCAACAGTACCAACAGGTCAGTTGCATAGAAGGGCACCAAGCCTTCGGGATGGAGCTCAGGCAACAGAAATACTCACAGGTCGAGGGCATCTAATCGATTACAAGGTGGGACTGGCCAATCATAATCAACGTGGATACTTTAAGGTGGATCATGTGTACGGTGGGCTACTTACACAGGTCCTCAAGAAAATGCAAATAAAATTTAAACACTAAATCGAATTGAAGGTACTTCCAATTTTTTCCCGTAGAGGACAATCCTACAGCCGGTTAAAAATGGAAGCGTGCTACTGGGCGACTGCAATAAAGTCCGAGTGAGATTATTAAATGTTGAGGCAACTGAGGAACTGAGCGGGCGATTACTGCCTGCCGCCACAGGGGGCGCCGAGACCCAGCCAGAAGCAGGAGGCCAGCAGGTGTCACGCCACCCAGCAGGGGATTATGCAGGCTCCATCCCCCAATCTCTGTGTTGGCGTTTACTCACCTTCTGCACTTTTTACAACTATAAGGCTTTTAAAAACAGTGTTAGCTATACAATATACATTTACATGATACAGACATCAGGTTATAGTGCCTCCTATGTACAGACGGGGCCATCGCATTTAGCTGAACAGGAATAGGCATGATGCAGGTCATTTTGTAAGTGTTCCTCACATCCTGACCGTCAGGGCAGCTTATAAAATGTCCGATTCCTGGACACCAGCTTCCACTGGCTGGATGCTTTATACAGGTTTCATGGCCGGGATGTGTTTACTCGAACATGTGAAAACATGAGCCCCGCCCCCTCGCCAAGCGAACGCACACACAGAGAAGTTCAGACAGGCTTTGAACCCTGATCGCGTAGCTAAAAACGCCAGAGCTAGTAGGCTTCAGCAAGAGAGGCCAGCCAGCCTGGAAGGGGGGGGGGGGGTCGATGGTGGTTGTACACGAAGATGTAGCCAGGGCTCCATTCGCAAATTAAACTCGATCGTTCATCTTCCAGCCGATAAGGTGCTGAAAAGGATGAGTAAGCTGTGATGGGAAAGGCGATTTTATCTCCGATACAGTCTCAGCTGCAGCCCCAAGTCCACAGCGGGCCACAACAGAGAATCTGAAGGAGGCAGCAGGGCTCAGGCTGCGACAACATGCTGCTGCGTTCAGTCACCCCTGCGTCCATCTCATACACACATCTGACACCCTCACACGCTACAATGCATTCCATTGACATCATTTCACTGCAGAACCCATTTTGGTCCAACGTTTGAATAGATATTTCCAGAACAGTAACTGTAGGAAGCAAATAAAACAGGCTAAGCAGACACGTTTGCTAATTTCCTCGAAAGCTTTCTTTGAAGGTGTGATATTTTTGACAGTGTTTTCGAGAGCAGGTCAGTACATATAGCATAAGCTCCGAGAGGAGAGGGAAATTGTCCCGTTTCCAGTGAGACAGTCTTCAGGGTATGCGCTCGGTCACCTTGCCCTCGTAGTTCATTGCAGTGACTTTGTTCTGTCAGGAGTCTCACACTGCAGCTGGGGTTCCAGTACATGCTTGGATCATCCTTCCCTGACGGCTTCTCTTCACTGTTCCAGATTCCCCTCCCCCCGCCCCCCTCCCACCCCTTACAGGTGCAGGAAAACCAGACCGAACGCTAATAAATTTGTGGAAAAACATCCCAAAATGTTTCGCCTTCAAGGACACTTAACCACACCAATGTGACAGATGCCCCTTTCGCACATCTGAAGCAGTCCGGCTCTGTTCCCTGTGCCCATTTAGTCCTGGCGTCGCTTTAGAAGCGCCCTCATAACTCTGCCACGTCCATTAAGCGCAATATAACATGAGGAAGAGATGGAGAGCTGTAAGGTCAGAGCTTCCCGGTTCCCCCGCAGATGGCGGTCTGGCCCGGCCAGCCGCGTCACCGTTTGGGGACGATCCTCAGCTGTGTGTGTAGGTCCTGCAGGGGGGCGGGGATGAGTCTGGCCGGTAGTCGTACTTGTTGATGGTGGCGGGATAGTAAGTGGTGGTATAAACGTTGGTCTGCTGAAGCGGCGAGGGGAAGTAGTTGGTCCTCTCATCCGGGAGAAGGTTGTTCTTGTTCAGCGTCTGCAGAGGGCAGAAGAGACAGTGTGTCAGGAAGGAGGGGTCAGTAGATCAGGGGCGCTCCACGATGAGCTAGCTAGAGCTCTAGGCTCAAACAGGGTACCTTTACACCACTCTGGGTTTTACTGACCAGGGTGAGACAGTCACAGTATCCAGCATAACAGGAGCATCACTGAAAAGCTGACAGCAGCAGAGACCTGCGCCGCACATGGCAGCAGTTACTGGCACAATATTTCCAATTAGCTACCACCTTTCTGCACCTTCCATGTGCACATGAGGCCCAGGGGCTGTTCGGCTGCACTTTGACAGATAATCCATGGAATCACATTCTGCTTCATTTCAAAGGATTCTCTCTTCTCTACTGATGTCACACACTGCTGTATGGCTCTGCCAGGCTGATCTCCTTCACGTCATATCAGGAGAACATTTGGAGAATATAGTCTATAGCTCTACTGCAACTGCCAGGGCCTCCCCTCCCAAAATGTACACACACACACACACACACACACAAATGCTAGTCTCCATCCATTTCTAGGGGCACAACATTAATCCCAACTATGTCAACCTTAACCTCTACCCAGCCCTAACCTTAACCATAAGTAACCAAACGAAATACTTTTCAGTATTTTGAAAGTCATTCAGAATTTTCAGTTTTTTGATTGCAGTCACAGATTTTTAGAAAAGTTTGTCATTGTAGGGACTAAAAAGGTGGTCCCAACAACGTCAAAAATAACAGGTTGCTATCACAATGTGGGGACATTAGCTGCAGTGGCTTGAGAGAGACCAACTGGGCAGAACCAGTGAATGACAGCCACCGGGGGAGAGAAACAGGTGCCAGTGGAAGGATGAAGGAGAAGGATCAGGCGGCAGCTAATTCACAATCCGTCACAAACAGCCGTCAGAGTGCGGCAATCGTCTAACACGTAAACGGCCTAATGCACGCCGTTAATAAAGTCGCTGAGATTGAGAGGACAGGGGCTACGGCGCTTTCAGACTGAGGCTAACAGCAAATACATTATATGGTAGACAAAAGAAAACAAGCACAAACTTTCCTGGCTATGTGCTCATCGTTTGAGTGCTTTCATCGGGCAGTAGGCTTAAGGTTCGACTTACCTAGAACTCCAAGGGTGTTAGGGTTTTGGTTTGGGTTACATTGAACTCCGAGGCTTTTAAGGTTAGGGCTTGGGTTACCTTGAACTCCATGGGGGTGTACTTCTCGTTCTTTGGCGTGGTGTTGCCCTTGTAGTTGAGGTGGTTGGGCGTGGTGGGATGGATGACGGCCGACTCCTGTGATGGCTTGTGGATCCTCTGGCAGTAGACATACACCAAAAAGCTCAGCAGGCCAGCACCCAGGAAGCAGGAGACACCGGTGGAGATCAGGTGGATGAGTGTGAACGCTGTGGAGGAGAAGGGAAGCAGCACTATGAGAAGAACATTCTCATCAGGAGGGAGACACAGAGAACCAGATGTAACAAAAAGCCTTTTAGATATGAGACAACTTGTAGATATGGCCCAACCCTGGACTGAAGAATCACTGCAGGACCAAGATGAGGCTCATGGTGGTGTGGAGCTACCAACACTGCTCCAGAGGAACCCTGGGTAACTTGTATGCCGTATGTACAGCACCCAGAGGCTCTCACATCGGCTGTAGCACCTTGACCTTTCTAGGCTCATGATTAGTGTCACCCCTCAGCCTGGCCACAAGATGGCGCTTATTTGCACGAGGGAGACATCTGAACTGTCTGACGGGCCGGGCTGAGGAGAGTGGACTGGGACAGATGGCCTGCGGCCCTGGGTACGAGACAGTGGATCGTCCTTCGTGGGCGAAGCGACCTAGCCATGTGGTGCGGCACGCTCCATGTGCTCGCTGGGCGGGGTTTACCAACGCAACATCAAACAAGTGCGGGGGTGGACAGTGCTCATCGACGTACCCCCACAGTGCAGGTTCTTGTCAAAGCTGGACGCAGGAAGGATCACTGTAGGAGAGACAGGCCATTATCACCAAGCCCAAACAGCACACGCTCCCCTGAGTCTCACTGCTGCAGAGTCGCCTCTTCATGTAACAAAACGCAAACTATACTGAGATAAAGGGGAGGAGTCAGCGTAAGCAGCTGGGGGGAGGGGGCCCGGCCCGCGGGGGAGGTGGAGGACGCCAGGCAGGGGGAGGCAGCCCTGACCTCTAGGAGGGTGTCAGTTTCCTGCGCGTCTCTTCAAATCAGTGTTTCCCCGGAAGAACAAAGAGAGAGAGACACCACTACTGAAAGGCAATTAATTTCCATAATTCTTATCTGCTTGTCACCTTGGCCCCTCTGCTGTACAGAAACATGGCACGACTGCGAGGCAAATCCCCCCTCTTTGAAGGTGGGGGGCATTTAAATTAAGATATTCGTAATCTCGCTCCGTCCCTCTCTCCCCTGACATTTGGATTTTACGTTGCTTTCTAAAGCCGAAACTGCCTGAATGTAATTGACTGCTGGAACGTAACGTTGGCATTAAGCGCACTCGCTCGATCGGCATTGTGGGTCGAGGTTAGACACACACCGGTCCGCTGGGCTGCCATCTCCCCCGCAGGGCTCACCTGGGATCTCGTTGAGCTGGCACTCTCGGCTCTCGGTGCCGTTTCCAGGACATGGGCCTGATCCAGGTACGGGGCTCCCACTGGGCTCTTGACAAGTGCGGCTGCGCAGTTGCAGCCCGGTGTCCTCACAGGGGCCCCAGGCCGACCAGGCCATCCAGCCGCCTGCAGGGCGCAACAGAGAGACAGAGTCAGAGGCGGCGGCAGCTTCCATGATGTCACCGTGAACCAGGTCAGATCGTTTGCTGCCGTGAACCATCAAGCCGTGCAATGGTTTAACATGTGAGAAAAGCATGAACTGCAAACAGAAAGAAAACATGTACCATGTGGGTGAGGAGGAACGTCAGGAGAAATTACATCTGTACACATACCTTTTTGGAGAGCTGGGGTACATGCATGGATGTATGAATATTACACTTTCTGCTTTCCTGCTGTGCTCCACAATCACTGCTGACCGTATTAAGGCCCTCAAGCTTACCGACGTCGTAAAGCTAATAGCCCTGTCAATTGAAAGGCATCACTAAGCGCCCTTCATTCAATACGGTGAATAGTATTCTCATTAAAAGCAGTGCAGGGGGGCGTGCAGCATAGCGCTGCTCCTCCCAAAGTGTGTTGTCGGGGCTTTACAGGCCAATCTGTATGTACGGTGTATCAGTGCTACAGGCATTCAAGTTGCAGTTGATTGGTGGGCTACAGGTCTGACAGGCAGGTCAAGGAATTGCGGTGGGCTACAGGTCTGTCACACGAGTAGTGGGTGTGCAGTAGGCTACAGGTCCAACACACAGGTCACAGGTGTGCCGTGGGCTACAGGTCCAACACACAGGTCACGGGCGTGCGGTGGGCGATAGGTCCAACGCGGTCATGGGCGTGCGGTGGGCTATAGGTCGGACATGCGGGTCACAGCGCTCAGTGGCCTACAGGTTAGACTCCTGATACCAATGGCAGAGTTAATGGACAGGTTTGACTGTGTGATGAAAAGCAGCTGTATGGGAGCAACTGCACTGGGAGCCCAGGCTTCCTCCTCCAGGACGCATTATTTTTAAGATGTGGGGATCATTTTCCTGGGTCGCCTCAGCCAATATTGTTTTAGCTTTCACAGCTGTTTCCACTACATGGAATAAAAACTTTGGTATTTAAGGAAATGACTCCTGGGCCCATATTCACAAAGCATTTTATCTTGCCACTAAAAGTATTCCTAAATTGCACTAAAAGTTTTTTAACTAAAGAGTTTTTTCCTAAAACCAATTCAAAAAGTAGCTGAGAGCAACTTTTAGTTAGAAAAGAGCAAACTCCTAAGCTTAGAGTAAGACTCCGTCGCTTTGGCTGACGTCAGTTCTCATGTACGAGCTTGCCTGCAATAATCACGGGGAGCCTTAAGATGCTTCATGAATACGGGCCCTGGATGTTAAGAGTTACGTTTCTGGACACACAAGCTGGAGCCTTTTGGAGATGTTCACTTTCAGAAAGCCCCAAAGATACCTTGCAGCATAAATATTTTACTCACCACTGGGTAAAGTTCTGCAAAAGCCATATTGAGCAACACACTTCCACCCTGTCAGAGTTACATAACGAGCTGAATTACAGGCCGAATGCTCCCCGCCTCTGTGCTCGTCCCTCGAGACCTGTCTCTGGCCAGTACCCAAAATGCACCACTCCTATCAGCAAAAGCACACGGCGGCTGTGTCCTGCGCGACTCATCATCAGTTTGGGTAACGCCGGGAAATGGCATGATGGCACTTTAGCTAATTAATCACAAACGGACAAACATCTATAATATCACGTGTAAGAAAGCCTGCCACTGCATGCTTGTTTCACTGAAAATCATTTTCTCAGTCTGACAGTATAACTATCACACCAGCCCCCCCACATCCCTAACCTGGCACCTAATTATTCTTAATCATTCATCTATTCTTATAATCATACAGCTCGCAGAATTAAATTAATTCATTGCGAAATATTATATGGTGGTAGTCGCCAGATATACACGCGTGACTTTCCATGCCTTTTTGTAACGGACTGCAGCACATCAACAACCCACCATAAATCCAGTGAAAAAATGTGCAGCTAATTACTCTGCCATGTATATAAATGACAGTGGTGAAGCATAACCAAAAGCGTACCTTTAAAAGCACTGCCTCCGGAAGGCGCCATGGAACATACCGTCATCTCACACCCTCAGGTGATGCAAATGAAGCTGAGCCAATGAGGCGGGAGGATGAATATTCATCAGCCAATAAGTGTTATGACAGGAAGGGCAACTCTGTACCTTAAGCCGGAGAGAACACCTTGCTAAAGCCCCGTCTGTCTCTCTGGTACATTTTCTAGAATTTATTTTTAAACTGCCTCGGAGGAGCAAATAATTAAAGTGTCTTTGTACTGTCACTCCTCTGCAGGCTTCACCCTCGCAGGGGTAAATAATGAGGGCCAGACTAATGTAACACTCCCGATACAAGCTGTCTGTATGTGCCGTCTCTGAGTCGCCGCCCTAGAGACTTTACCCACCCAGGGGTAAATAATGAAGGCCGGCCCACTGTAATACTCCTGCTACCTGCTGTCTGTATGTGCCGTCTCTGTGTCGCCGCCCTGCAGGTCTTACCCTCTCAAGGGTAAATAATGAAGGCTGGCCCACTGTAATACTCCTGCTACCTGCTGTCTGTATGTGCCGTCTCTGTGTCGCCACCCTGCAGGTCTTACCCTCTCAGGGGTAAATAATGAAGGCTGGCCCACTGTAACATTCCTGCTACATGCTGTCTGTATGTGCCGTCTCTGTGTCGCCACCCTGCAGGTCTTACCCTCTCAGGGGTAAATAATGAAAGCCGACCCACTGTAATACTCCTGCTACATGCTGTCTGTATGTGCCGTCTCTGTGTCGCCGCCCTGCAGGTCTTACCCTCTCAGGGGTAAATAATGAAGGCCGGCGCACTGTAACACCCCTGCTACATGCTGTCTGTATGTGCCGTCTCTGTGTCGCCGCCCTGCAGGTCTTACCCTCTCAGGGGTAAATAATGAAGGCCGGCCCACTGTAACACTCCTGGTACTCATTCTCAGTGTGTGTTGTCTCTGTTGTCATTCTGCAGGTCTTACCCTCACAGGGCTGCGTGTTGCACAGCGCCTCCTCCGTGTGCAGGCCGATACAGATGTCGCCTCCATCTGCAGGGGCGGGGCTGCTGCAGCTGCGTGTTCGCTGGTAGTGTCCCCCACCACAAGTGACTGAGCACTGTGACCAGGGGGACCAGCAGGACCAGGCGCCCTTAACTGGACACGTCAGACAGGGACAGAGGGGTGAGACAGCAGCTGTGACGGGACCTGGCCGTCTTTGTGTACAAAACAGAGCTCACAGCCTGCCCCTCCCTGTTAATGAAACATCGCAGCTGGATGTCGATCTAGACCCTCCATCCAAATGGCGCGCTCTGCCAAGGCCGTCGGCATGACACTGGCTTCTTCCCAATCCCGTAGCTCAAACCTCCCACTCCGTTCCTGGGTGGTTTCACCAGCTTGCACCAGCCCCGGAGGACCAGGCGGGGGCGTCACATTGCTGCGCTGCTGGCTGGGCTCCAAGCTCACAAATGAACAAATAAATACAACCAGAAAGTATCTGGCTGTGTGCAGCTAGAGTAATAGAAATGGCCTGCCCTTCAACCACGGGGTCAAAGCCCATACGGCGCGTTAGGCAACCTTTCATCAGTGGTGCCCTCTAGGGGCCTCATAGGCTTTTACTGGCACTGCATGTGCAGCAAAGACACTTACATCTATGGGAGCCTGCCTTAATCGCCACCAGGAGGCAGATCCGTGAGCAGTAAGGCACTGCACCAGTGTTTGGGTATTTTCAACTGTGTCTAATGGTTTAAGATTAAATTAAACATGGAACATGAATAATTAGGAGGCAACACGAGTGAGCCGAGGTGTGGAGCTCAGACAACAAATCTGGCCAACTATAGGAAGAGGAACCAGGACCGTGAAAAGGCTCAAATTAAGGGAGGCTCTGGATGTAGGTGGGGCATAGGGCAATGATGGAGATGGGCTGTGTGTTAATGAGAGTATGATATGGGCGACCTAGCAGCGAGTCCTACCTGGATAATCTGAGCTATGTGGCAGGACAGGATGGGGCAGAATGGTATGGGGGGAAGGACCCGGCAGGGAGAGGCAGTGTGGGGCAGGATGGGGCATGGAAGGATTCAGCTGAATGGTGTAGGAGAGGGCAGGACGGGGCAGGACGGGGCAGGGTGAGGCAGGTAGGGGACGACAAAGCAGAGACGTACCTGGGCAGGCCTGGGGGTTGCACTCCTGGTACTCCACAGCAGAGCCGCTGCACACTGTGGGGGCACTCTTGCCCTCGGGTGTGGCACAGGTGCGCTTGCGGGTTCGAAATCCAGTGGCACAGTCCCGCGAACAGGCGGACCACGTCTCCCATGGCGTCCAGCCCGTGCCAGCCACTCGCACCACGGGCCGACCCGTCTTCAGCAGGTCCTCCACGAGAGCTGCGGAGGAGGAGCACGGAACATCACCTGAAGAACTACAGTGAGGGGGTGTCCCTGAGATAAGCCCCACCCCCGAGGAAGCCCCAGATCTTCATCCGAATGAATGTGCATAAGAGGCTTAAAATAAGATATTTAAGTAGCTTTGGATATAAAAAATGAAAAATGTCGAACAGGACACACACACACACATGTGAACATATACACACACAGACATACACACGTTCATGACACCCTCTGCATGGGCTTGCGATTGGTTTCACATAAGTGGCACTCTGGGAACTGCCATGACGAATTAGGCAGTTAGCAAAAGGGATTAAGTGCTCAGACAAGAAGGGGAATTGGATCAGTATTAGCCTGCAAAGTGCTTCCCCTTTCAGCAAAAATCATAGGTATGACTCAGTTCATTATCAGAGCTCTGGAAACTTGATTATTTTAACTCTGGACTGTTAGCTTCTTCTTTGAGAAAGAATTATTATTTATTTACTTATTTGCAAATTGTGGCAAACAGCTGCTCTTGTTTTCCACACACATTGAGAGGACATTCAACATTTGCTTGATGTATGCCTGATGCTGACGGCTGTCCTGCTATTTCTACACTAACTGCTCCGTGGATGGTACTGCCAATATTCCCCCAGAACCGCTTCTCTGACTCCCATTTCGCTCTGGCCTTTTTCTGCTGGCAGATCCTCTGATGCACAATAACTTTGAAAAGCACCGCAGACCGTTTGCGCGGGACAGCGGGGTGGCAGTGAGATTTCACCGAGCCGTGAGCCTGTTTTTCTTCAGAGGACAGACAGCTTTGTGGGGTATTCCAGCTGAGTGGTGACAGAGTTGCACACTCGTTAGCATTTCGCGACAGTTCTGTTTACATCTTGTTTTTTCATCCTGAGAGCCTCATTTTTCTCCCTTAAAGCATCTACAGCCAAACGCTGGCATCCTCTGAGGGCTGGTATGGGAATAAAGAGCCGGTTAGAGGAGCCATGGGCTTTCGATTTGTCCTTAAACGGCACACCATGGCATGCGTTGAGGAGGGTAGACCCTTAGTACGCCGGTCACACACACATTGACCCAGAAACACCCATTCCACTCCAACGTGCCGTCCTCTGTGATTACAAGTGAGGCTTGCGGCCAATCTGAGTCTCCCAAAAGACATTTAACTTCCTTGTTTAAAGGTGGAAGACAAATTTATCTGTTTACACAATCAACACAGTCCCTCTAAAGTAAGCAGGGACCCCTCACTAACAGTGAGAGGCAGATGTGGAGACTCCCTCCATCACTGTTTCCCTCCATCGCACGTCTAAACCTCCACAAATAAATGCACCCAGCAGGCAAACGAATGAAGAGACACTCCGAGCTCCCGAAATGCGACGGGGCTGGACGGCGAGGCTCACTGTCGGTCTCGCAGGCAGAGGAGCCGTCGTTGGGACAGAAGCGCGTCTCCACCTTGCGTCTGCCCAGCTGCAGCTCGTGGGGGTCAGCCAGCTGCGCGCGGCAGCTGTAGCGGAGCCTCTGCTCCTGGCGGGCGCCACCCTGCGTCACGTTGACGGGCATCCAGGGTGTCCACGGCGTGTTGCGACGCACCTCTGGGCACGCTTCTAGGTTGCAGATCTTGTACTCCTGTGGGGTGGGAGGATTCTGTGAGACATGTTTGTGGGGGGGGGGGGGTCCTTCACATCCTGTTATTAACACACACACTGTGACACACAAACGGAGGGATAAACACTTCAGTCCCACCCCCCAGTTCACTTTGGAGATGCTCAGACTTCATTTAATTCCTAAGTAGTGTAATTAAATTTGAATGGATCTTAGCTCTTTAACACCAGTGATCACTTTACGGGGATATTTAATGTTACAGGCCCCGTCCCCCCCTCTGCGTGACACTAAGCCTGACTCACATGGCTTGATATCGAACGGCATATTTACGGTGGTGTGCTGGAGAGGAACGGCATATTGAATAGGGAGCCTCCCACCACGATGGAGAAAGGGAGCTGCGTTCAGTCACATGTTCAGCCCTGAGTTCAGGCCCCCCCCACCACGGCTCTTCAGACAGCCTCTATTGATTCATTCTCTAGCACTGTCATCCCAAAAATAAATTACTCTTTTATTGAAGTACATGGACAGTTCTGTAGGTTAAATAAGCCTAAACTACCCCCTAAATTACAGGCAAGGAGGCATCAGGAGGCCTCTCTCTGCCTGGGGCACTGTAGTTATGCGGCGGCACACCAGCCTTTTTTGTCCAGCTCCTGGCACTGCCAGGGGCACTGTGGGTAACTTACCAGCTTACATCCAGGGCAGCCATTTTCGTCCAGCTCAGTGGTGCCCCCTAGTGCCAGCGGCAGTCATTTCTGTCCAGCTCAGTGACGCTACCCTAGTGCTAGGGGTAGGGTGGGTAACTTACCAGCGCACACCCGGGGCAGCCATTTCCGTTCTCGCAGTTCCTGATGCGGGAATGGACGCCGCCTCCACACTCAGTGCTGCACTTAGTCCAGGAGCCCCAGCTGGACCAGAGGACGGGTAGGGGGCAGGAGACCTTCTCGTTGCACAGTCTGCCGATGGTCACATGCTGTTAGCACCAACGTCACACCACCTCAGACCACCCGCACGCCTGAGCACTAAGCCCTGCATTTGTGAGTCCCAGCAGCAACTGCATTCACACATCATTAATGTGTCTGCTAATTGGCATCAAGCAGGCTGGTTCATTTATTCATTTTCAGCCTTAGTAAGAGATCATCACAAAGACCCACTGCACTTCCTCATAGGTCCAGGACTGGGGGTTCAAATCCAACCAAGTAATCCCAGCTGCTCACCTCTCCTCTCGACTCTGTCCCACGCAGACCCGACCCCCGTGTCTGGGTGAAGGATTGTTGCAGGATCGCTGTCGCACCTCAAACCCAATTCCACAGCTGGTGCTGCAGTGGCCCCAGGACGACCAGGGGGTCCAGCCCCCGTTCCTGCAGCACACATGAAGCGTTACTCTTGTACAGGTAAATGCTGTTTGTTAGAATGATATTTAGCTTAAAGGAATATAACCATTAAATTGTATGTATTATCATATCAATTATGTGTACGTTAGAATGTCACAAGTACGGAAACTTGTTGTAACAATATGATAAGA
>JAABNX020000040.1:5574340-5585124 GCA_015163995.2 Mormyrus lacerda
ATAGTAGCTAGCACATTTAAAAGTAAAACATATTAGCTAAATCAGCATTTAAATACGGTGCTGCCTTTATGCGAGGTGCGTGTTAAAAGGCACAACTGCTCAATTAACGTACGGTGATGTCGTGCCAGAATTAGCCAGTTAAGCTAGGTACAGGCTAATAAAGTCAAGAAAGGTTGGGAAAGGGGAATTAAAAAAAAGACGAGTGGAATTTCGGAAGTGGAGGCCTCAACTGGAAAGGAGACTCTTGTTCCAAAAAAAGGGGGGGGGCATCTGTGTTATTTGGAACTGATTTAATTTTAAATCATCCAACATGAAGCTAATTTCAGTATTATGCAAGTTTTTTCGTTGTGTCATTATAGCACTGATGCTTTCTATCCTCCCTTCCTTATTCACTTCAGTTACTCTGGATAACGCACCATTTAAATATTTCACTGTTCATTTCAAAAGCTGCGCGCCTTGATGCTTTCATTTGTGTGAGAACTGGCAATTTAAGTTTTGTTATAGCACATAAAAGTTAATATTGAGATCTTCAGGCTTTTTTGCAAAATAGTTACTGTTGATACTCTTTCCCAACAGAAAATGATACATTCCATGTACGTAATATATTATCAAAATATTTTTATGTACATAAAAGGACATACTACTCCTCCAAAAACTTAGAAAAAAAATGATGTGATATAATTACCACCAAAAAAGTGATAAATACATTGATAGTTCTAGGTCATATCAACCACACACGTTAATATTCACACATGTTAATACAGTAAAACTGGCCGCCGGCTTGTAACTCGTCAATGTGCACAAGTCGACGCTCAAGCAAAAGTCCCTATTTTTCCTAATGTTGTTTCCTTTAAAATTCCTTGTGTAAATCACCGCTTGTAAGGCGTCAAATTCCCTTAGTCGCCACCTAAATTCCGGTCCCGAACAACACAAATGAATGAATTTTCCTACCTGTAAGTCGACACCCCAATCGCTGCATTCCGGCCGCCCGCTTCACACAGCCTGCTTGTCACCACGGCAATGTAGAAACGGGGAATCCCCACCAATCGCACTAGTCGCTCCCTGGTCTTAAGTGTTGGATGGCTTTATAGGAACCCATACTGCATGTACTGACTGGTCAAGGAAGGATGCCGAGGCCGTGATGAGTAGAGGTATGGTGTTATATTTACTAGTCGGCAAAACGGCAAGATAGACATAAGTCGCCAAAGTGTCGACAGGTGTATCTCGTCAATTCTCTACGTCGTCACTTTTAAGGTGGTCCCGCGAGTGTCGACTTAGACCGGTTTTACTGTATTCATATCTTTGTGGGGACTCTCCATTCATTTCTATGGGAAAAAAACCTAATCCCAACAATGACGACCTTAACCCCAACCAGCCGTAACCTTACCCACAAAATACAAGACCTTTGGCATTTCCAGTTCTTTGATTGGAATCTCAGATTTTGAGACTGAAAAAATGGTCCCCGCAATATCTAGACAGGTTTTTATCACATTGTGGGGACATTTGGAAATATATACATCACCCACACTAACACCCACACCTATATACACCCACATACACTGACACCGATACACACACACACACACACACACACAGCTCTGCCTCTCCTAAAGTTTACCCTCCAAATCAGACCGACTCATTGATTTTCTGTCCCTTAGTCAACCCACAAGTTCCCCCTCTCCCCCCACTGGACTCTGTAACATTATTAGACATCATTAGCAAGCCCTGTTTAATTTACACACACGGGGTGGGGGGAGACCAAGCCTTACACTTCCCTGCCGCAACCCGGTCCTGCATCCGGAAAGCACACAATTAATTAAGCTGGTCACACTGGCCGTAAGACAGTTATAATTCCCACTGGGGAAGGTTCAGAAGGTGCAGATCAGAAGGAGGAGAAGAACAAAGGCAGCCAGAGCCAGGCTACAGTCACTGGGAGAAGGTCCACGACAATGGCGAGAGAGACACGTCACCCTAAAGGCAGCGCCGAGGTTGGAACATTAAGCAAGCGAGCGGGTCTGAGCCAGCACCACTGAGGCTGTTATGGAAGCTGGCGTGACGACCTGGGCCTGGCTTCAAAGGGAGGTTATAGGGGCTGAAAACAATAAAGAAACATAAATGAATGTGGCATCGCAGGAGTGGGCGATTTCAGGCCCGAGCGTCACACTCTTTATTCCACCACAGCATTTAAATGCTTTATTGAAAGCAATTATTTAGACAGTGGGTCACCTGACCCGGTGTTTCACATGTAAATCAGGCACCAATTAAAACCACTGCAGAAACCTGCGGCACCACAAAGGCTCTGAAACTCAGAGTCACCCATCAATAGGCTGCACCTATTCAAGACGGCCCGCGTTCCAAATGGGCGACATCTGAAAGAGCTGATCTGTCAAAAGTCGCCGCGTCTCCGGGGCCACGCTGAAAGGCTGAAATCGAAAAGTGCAATAACTTGGAAGGCTGATGTACCTTGAGGATAAACTCTTTACTGTCACTGTACAAACTGAAAGTGACATACTGGAGACCGCAGCGGCTGGGATAAGGCAACGTCTGCATGCAGATTGTCACGCCAGCCAAATCTGTTTCAAAGTGTACGTTTGAAGCAGTTGGCTTCATTCTACTGAAGCGAAGGTACCAGCCAGGGTTGCTCTCCCCCTTCTTCGCATCACCATTTATGATCAGTTGGCTGCCTGTTATTGGTTGCCAGTAGTGAGTGTCACACTACTCCTCCAATAAGTACATGGCCCTCCCACATGGTACCAGCAAATCAGGCACGTGGATAGAAGGCCAAGCTCACAGGAACACAAATTAGAAAACTACTTCTAAGCTGCTGTCAGCCTTCTGCTGGACTTAGATGATGTTGATTACAAACTGGACACAATTAAAGTCTAGGCAGGAAACTGGAACAAAAAAAACTATCAAAAATAACATTTTAAAAGTAATGCTAGTTAATAGGGCCACACGTTAATTCCAATCTCAAGTGCACAAGGCATACTAATTAGTCCTAAACACAATCATAAAACCAGACAGACAAGGGAGATTTTGATTATTTACTTTCAAGATCAAAAAAATCTGATTAAATCATCATTCCACATAGTTTGCAAACTCAAACAATGACACAAGGGACCTGTGTTTACACAGCAAAAGGCAATGCCTTTATGGACAAAAAGCCATGTATGGAACCTGCTGTGCCTACAGCAGTGTAGGTAAAGTTAAGGTTAGCCTGAGATGGAGAGCTCATTAAATGACCACTTTCACTATGGGAAGGCTGTTCAGCGGTCATGTAGGTCACAGACTGTACCATTCTCCACTCATGATGGGGATGATACCCAAGAGAGAATGGCTGACCAAACGAAGTCCTCATACACCCCAGATTATGGATCATTCCTGACTGTACCATTCTCCACTCATGATGGGGATGATACCCAAGAGAGAATAGCTGACCAAACGAAGTCCTCATACACCCCAGATTATGGATCATTCCTGACTGTACCATTCTCCACTCATGATGGGGATGATACCCAAGAGAGAATAGCTGACCAAACGAAGTCCTCATACACCCCAGATTATGGATCATTCCTGACTGTACCATTCTCCAGTCATAACGGGGATCCTCTAGTAGCCAAGAGAGAATAACTGACCAAATGGAGCCTTCATATACTCCAAATCTTAGATCATTCGTGAATTGAAGCATTCTCCAGTCATGAAGGGGATCATGCTCACCCCCATGTGATACCCAGGGAGCATGCAGAAGGTACGTGAACCATCAAGTGGGCTAAGTGCATGAAAGCTTTCTACCAAAAGCTCCATTCGTCTGTTAGTAGAGAAATCTCAATAATCCCCGATTGTTTCCAAGTCCTCTTAATATTCACCAATACATAATGACAGGGAACCCTCATTCATCCATCCAGACATTTTCCAAACCGCTTATTCTTCTGGGTCATGGGGGGTCCGGAGCCTATGGGCACAAGGGAGGGAATAACCCAGGATGGGGGGCCAGCACATCACATGGCACACTCACACACCATCCACACCTATGGGCAATTTAGTAGCACCAATTAGCCTCAGCATGTCTTTGGACTGTGGGGGGAAACCGGAGGAAACCCCACGACGACATGGAGGGAACATGCAGACCCCCCTCATTCATTTATTAGATGAATAAATATTAGACTTAGACTGAGGAGCTTTAGTGGTTGAAAATGATAATCTGCTTTTGTTGGTTTTACATTGAAATGATCTTGACCATAAGACTGTAGTCATGGTCAGATGACAGAAGCCAGTCCATGCTGCTAAAAATGCTGTGCAGGGTGGTGGAGAGGGATACAAACATCTCCCCAAAATGAACTTCATGAATTTGCTTTAGAACAGATCAAGCTGAAATGTCAGTGCAAACGAGCTGCTGCCTGTTCCTGTCAGCTGTGCACGTTCATCTAACAAGCTGCTTTACATGCGCGGGAAAACAAATATTGATTCTCTTAAGGAGATTGAGCTCAAGAGGGCTGAGGCCGAAGGCCCCACGGATTCAAATGATAAATCAAAGAGGCAGAAATGGGGAGTTCGGGGCTAAAATCGCGGCCTGACCTGACGCACGCAGAGTGACTCCGGGGGGCTGCATAATTAGCCAGAGGGAGGCGATGGGAGCAGGGGCACAAAGGCAGCATTGAGGTCCAGTCTCAGTAGCTGTCATCCCCCGTCCCGTTCATTAGCCATGGGTATTGTACCCACCGAGGCCAGTGCCCCTGGCTGCACCATTTAGCTACGCATTAAAGAAACACTCGTCTTTAAATTGCAGAGCGTCCCAAGGCAGAAAATCACTGCTTTGCACAAAAACACGCTGACCTCACAGGGCCTGAAAAAGGCAAAGGGACAGACAGAATGGACATGTAATACATCATTCATAAGCCTCCATAACTCCATCCACAGAGATAAAGGGGCATGCAGTCGAAGCATCTGCCCTTCAAGTACTAAAGTGTTACTAATTTGGGCCATCATGGATGCCGTCCCTGCTCTCCGCTCACCCAGAGCTGAGGGATGTGTGAAAAAGCCCGGTTGCAGGTCTCAGGTTGCAGGGATACGTGGAAATGGCCGATTGCAGGGTCTTGCGGCTCCTCAACTCATTACTGATCTTTTATGCTGGGATATATCTTCAGTTGGGCAACTTTTCTCCTGGCTGTCGAGCTCAGCTGTGTTCTACTGCTTGACGACCCCCTGCTTGACGATGTCCACTCATGACTTCGCCGTTCACTGCGAGCGAGGGCCACCCCCCCCGGGGGTCCCCAGTGGTGAGCAGGTGGGGAGGCACTTTAGCGACAGGCTGCAATTTTGCCTTCCATTTGTCACCAGGCTTCAGACAGCCAACAGTGGCAGACAAGCAATTTAGGCCCTCTCAGTGCCAAGAGTGATGCAATGCAGGCGGCCTGCCGGACGTCCTTATTGAACTGCAGTCGAAAGGACCCTCCCCTCATTGGCACTGTGTGGCTGGAGACAGAAACGCAATTTTAATAACCCCCACTCCCACCTAAGCATCTTTTGGGATACTTCTGTGTTATAAAAAGCAATTTTGGAAGTATTAATCTGTTTTTGTCACCCACACAAAAAAAATCTATTAATCACAAATAAGCCATTTTGAAGGGATTGTTGTGACACTGTCTAGCGGAGATCCACATCTGATTGTGACACTGACGGAAATTGTGTCCACACCCAAAAACCAATTACTCATTGAATATCAGGATGAATGAAAACAAAATTAAATGCTTTGATGCAGACGGACTTCATCAGACGCTGTGAATTGCTCAAATTCGATTCCAGAGTCCAGCAGGAGGGTGACGTTTTGCAGCACTTAGCTGGTGAGAGAGTATGTCTTCCAATGTTTGCTATATTACTGCATGAACCCCCTTTTTTCTATGCCTGCTTGGGGGGGGGGGGGGGTCGGGGCTGGATTAGGTTCAGTGAGGGAGTGGATTACTCCCTCTGCCCCTCATTCCCAGTCATACATATTTACTGGTTTGCCCCCGGTAACCCAGTCCATGATCGCAATGCCAGTCCATCTTGTCACCCACACAGTTCCAGTTTGCCCCCCACCCCATCGACTGAAACACGTCATTTATTTCACACGATTGCAGTTCCCGTTGAGCCTTCCTGGCCCCGCGGCCGAGTCATGTGGTTCTGTTTGCTGCGACACCCTGAGACCCCTTCGCAGCCGTCAATAAAATATACCCGGAATTGGCTGTTAGTCTGACAGTATCTAAACATCAGCTCTCTCACCAGTCACCATTTACGTTTCATTATATTTAATTATCCTGGGCTGTCAAAGTGCCTGAAGATTGGTGCCAAGATGACCAAAAAAACAACCCTATATCTACAGTGAATGGTGCTTAGTAATTACATGTACATGTAATGGGAGCATACTGTCTACAGTATAGTGGTGCTTTAAGCAAGCAATCCAGCATACAGTGGTGAAGTATCCCTTTTTTTGGGATCACACTTAGACAGCCGATTAACCTCAAAAAGTGAAGTTTTCATCGATTCCTGGTTCTGTGGAGCACGCTGCTCGGGAGGGAACGAGTAAAACGGCGTGATGTCTTCGGAAACACCTGGACCCGGCTACCGAAGATGAACCTTCTAGATTAGCTACCTGCTTGAAACACATGACCTCATCAGCTTCAACCTCTTCTCCTTAGGGCATCCTCTTCCTGATGAGGCAGCGCCGGCCCAGGATGGGCTTCTATCACCCACTGCCTCCAGGCTGGACTCTCAGATGACGCACAGCCACACTCGACACTGTAAATCTTTCAGCTACTGCCCTTATGTATGCGTGTGCAAAGTATGCCAAGGCCATATTTCACGGGGGCAAAGCCACAGGCTAATAAGGGGATACATCTCTCTCTCGGGTGGTCGCCCAGGCAAGAGGGAAGGGTCACCTCGAGGGACATTTATCATCAAAGCGTAAAACCTGAGCACCTATATTGTCCAAAGATTTACTAGCACTTGTAATGCGTCAGGACAGAACTGCAACACCCATAAAACAGAAATGCTTAATGAAGACCCTCAAGGCAGTAAATATGGCCACACTGTAATGATTCCTAGCTCATATCTGGCCGCAGCAAAAGCCTTTTATCGAAAGGAGGATCATAAAGACTGAAATCATCAATCAAAGTGTGTGAAAGCAATATAAACATACATGATGAGGGAGACATCCGTGGAACCGGCAGGTAGGATCAAGCTGTAGAACATCTATTCTTGGCTGAAGTGTAATTTCACATGAAAAATAATAAACATTTAGATTAGGCGTTGCTAGGCTGCTTAAAAAGAACAACAATCGTTAAATCCATTGTGGAATAATTGAGATAACATCTCCCTCCTGTTTTAATTGCTGCGTGGTTTTGCAGCAGGATTGTTCGTTACCAGAGTATGACCAGGCATCAGTGCAGACGCGTGGAATTGGAATGAGAATAGACACCTCAGTTTAGCAGGCACGGCCTCAGAAATGTAGATATAGTAACTGAATAACAAATTAATGAAACACCAAAAATAACCAGCAACTGTCCAATCAAATTAATTAGGTAATGAAGTCACACAACAGATTAATGAGTTTTTGAAGTCAGTGGCAAAGACTTCATGACTGTCAGTGATTCATTCTAAAGTCGATGTAAATAATTGAAAGAGAAACACAGAATTTGTTTTAATAATGGATGGGTACAGCAAATTTTGAATTGATTCATGAACTTTTCAGAGATGACTGCTGGAGGTCATTTCCTCTCTAGAAAGGCTGTCATCCCACCCCTGACAGCAGAAAACACAAACAGAGCATCTGCAGCCGGCCAGCACAGAGAACGAACGGTTCCCATAATTCCACAGCTTTTGCTCGTACCCCGAGTCTTAATCGTGTTGTTGTGCAGATCTTCATAGTTATTTTGAAGCAAAGGTCTTCAGCTCTGACTACTCTGACCTTGTACTGTTCTGACTGCACCCTGAAAACGAGTGAAGCTAATAAGCCCTTTTGTCAAAGGGTCCTAATTGAGGAGAATGTTGAAAGAGATGAAGGGCCGTGCTGGCTAGAGACGAACAAGAAAAATGTCCTCATCTCAGAGCCGCTGCTTAACTCAGACAGATGCGGACTCCACAAAGACAAAGCATGAAAACGATCAAATCTGAAAACAGAAAACTTGCAGGGGGCTTAGTGGACCAGGGTACCGCCACATCGCATTGGGTCAAAGTGGACCAGGCTATCATCACAGTGTACCAGACTACCTCCACGTCGGGTCAGGCAAAAGCAGATTGGGCTACTACCACGGTATTCCAGACTACCACCATACCACCTTAGGCAGAAGCGGAGCTGACTATCACCTTATTGTGTCAGGCCAAAGCCAACCAGGATACCACCGCAAAGCACAGTGTAGCATGCTACTGCCACAATGATTTAGAATAAAGTGGATCAACCTGCCACCATGCTCTACCAGGGTACCTCCACTGCACGTCATCTTAAAATGGACCAGGATGCCAGGAAACCACACTACTCCTCCAGAAGCAATACAGATGTAATCCACTAAAGTAAAAATATTTAGAAATAAAATTAAAAAACAGTTTATCCTGTAATAGTTTTCACAGCTTTTAACATTAACTGAACATATTTTTTAGGCAACTAATTAGCTAAGCATTTTCAAGAGATGATGCAGATGGTAGACTAAATGTAGCTTAATAGTCTCCGGAGAAACCTGCATTTACTCTGACCCCCATTAACACCCAAGGAAAAAAATGTTTGGTTTCTGAACCACTGCAGGAAAATCACCTTATATGGCAAAGACCTGAAAGGCGGCTGAGATCCTGCTCCAGCTCTGAGATCTTCTGGGCTGTGCGATTTCACCCTAAACATGCTTTTTAATAGTCACAGTCAACCAGTGTGGAGCCACAGAGGAGCATAAAACACAGTCACACACACACACACATGCACAGTTCATATATCCCTATCATCATGGGGACTCTCTATTCATTTCCACAGGCATAACCCTAATCCCAATTAATTCTCTGCTATCTGCATTTTCCTTTGGCTGAATGCAAGGTCTTCCGAGTTTGTTGGAAAGATGCTTCACTCCTGCATTTCCCTACTGCTTTTTACGGATGTAAGATCTGTGCGAGGACAACAGTGACACAATGCAGACTCTCTTTTCAACCCATCACTGTCTATGAAGGCCTTAACCTACAATGTACTGTGGCGGGTATTTGCTGCAGCAAGTTTTAATCACTAAAAGGTAAAAAAAAAAAACTTTTAAGTATGGACTGAAGTTACATGACTCACAACTTGACCTGGATTCGAGTCACAAATTTGAAGACTCGTGACTCGACATGGACTTGAGAGCACATGACTCACTCCCACTCAGGGTGACTTGTTTCCATCCTTGCTTTCTATTGATGCCTGTGCAGCCACACTTCCAGTCTCCGTAGCGATTACAAGCATAAATATTTCATAGTGTTTAACAACTTATCATATAGTTATTTATTCATCATATCATACTCATATTTGGCTTATTTTAAGTTGAGCAGCATCTATATAACATTCCCACACAGAGACACACATAGACACACTTCTGCTCCAGGATGAACCACAGCAGCCTGCCAAGGGTTTCCTGATGTAAAAAACGCACCTGCAGCACAGAAGTCTGCAGAGATACAGACATGGACTTACAGGAAGCATTTTTAATAGGAAGACCTGTCATATAGGCCCCCGTGCCCGTCAGCTCCAAAGGAGAAGAAAACGTGACAAGATATGCCCGGGTTTAAGGATGGGGATCATCTGACTGAAGAAGCTAAGCTTGGTCTTCAGGAACTTAACTTTAAAGCTCGAGGGTCACAGGTAGAAATATCTGCTCTGCAACCCGATGACTCGCAAGGCTGACAGGCTCCATGGAAGCAACACCCTGCCTGCCATTGGACGTGGGATCACACCAGAGCAAGAGGAGCACACCATCATCACACATCAAGCCAAGCCCGGAATGGAGAACCCAGGAGTGGGCCGCACTGGGGTGGGGCACATGGATGGGGCATTGCCCCCTCCTCCGAAATCTCGCCTGCGTTTCCAGGACATTAAAAGAAGAGAGAGACAAAACGCCCCCCCTTGGCACAAAGGGACAGGCGACGCCTCCTCGCGGCCACATCCAAATGACATTAAGTGGAACAGTGGGACTCGGGTGGCCCGTTAACCCCTGATTCTGGCTAACACAAAGGGAGTCAGAAAGCAGGCCCTTGCCCGGCGCCCCGGACCACGCGGGCTGCAAGCGAGCGGCGCCGAGTCCGGCAGCCTCACCACCAGACAGGTGGACGACTGGCATTTCCAAAATGGCTCGTTAGCCGTTCGAGGGGGGTGATTAAAATTGTGAAAGTATTTCCCCTGTGTGCGCGTCGTAGCTGTCCAGGCCCGCCCCCCCGGACTGAATGGCCTCTCTGTGTGGCTAGCCAAGTATCTGCCAATGGTCCCTCTCTTTCACAGATGAATAGGCGCAGTTTAGCCACTTTTAAAGGCACACTAATGTACCATGGCTGTACCACAATGACACCGCCGTGATTTGCCAGAGCTAATGATGCTACTTTAGCCCGGCCAGGGAAAACAGAATCTTAAACAGGCACACAGCTGCACTGTCCTCTTTATATCTGCTCTTTTCATTTTTTAAAAAGGTTGTTTTTCCCCCAGATACACTGTCTGGGAGGACAAATTTCGGCAAACGGTGGCAAGAAGAACGCATCAGTGCTCTGCGTCTAGGTATCGGGGCGCAGAAGCTGAGGGTGGGCAGGGGATG
>JAABNX020000040.1:5591311-5607740 GCA_015163995.2 Mormyrus lacerda
CTCCATGGAGCCCAAATTGCGGTGCACACTATGAACAAATGCTCCCCGCTCCCCTCCTCCCCACACACACTTTGCAAATGGTACACAACAAAAGCTGCTGGAACATTCCCGCAATTTGCTGCAAATCAGTCAAAGCCCAAGCAGTTTGCTTTGTCCCCAGTCCCTCAGCGGAGGCCTTCATGATGCCAGGAGACCCTGTAATCTCAGACCCCGAGAACATGCACGGCTGAGAAGCAGAAGTATTCCAATGGATATCGTTGGGATGGACCCCTGCTGTCTGGGATGGACCTCTGTGCGTGTCTGTGCGTGCGTGTCTGTGTGTGTGCGAGCGTTTGTGTGTGTGTGTGTGTGTGTGTGTGTGTGTGTGCGCACACGCTGATTACCTCTCACAATCCAAAAACACAACTAGGGAAATCTCCAAATCACCCATGGTGTGCAGTTACATGCGAGTGCAGACATGTGTGCTCTGTAATGGAATGGCTTTGCATCTGGGATGTTCTGGTGCATCAAGACCTGTGTGTCCAGGTGTTTCCTAAATAAAAATAAATGAGAATGTAAATAAATGAGCTTCATGCAATCCAGTTGGAAGATGGATGGATGGATGGATATGTCTCTTTTCTGGCTGACAGCTAGGTGAGTGGGTCTCATTTCAAAGTGCAGGTCAATCCAACCTAAAGTTCTGAAGACTAACATGCTAATCTCCAGGAGACAAAACATGAAGCAGCTTTCCATGGCGACTCTGTCCTGCTTACGCAAGTTGGAAGGATGGGATTCCAAAAAAAACACAATAATTTTTGAATCCAATCTTCTGAGAATAAGTTATGGAATGAATTCAAAAAAAAAGAAATCAAAAACAACATGGACAGGTTTTATGAATAACATAAAAGGCATTGATATATTAACAAAGATGCAGCAATAATAATAAGCTTATAAATAGTACAAACTGAAGATATTACTGCAGCATTTAAGTAGAACATTTCAGAAGGAATTCTAAATGCAGGCTTACCAACATGATCTCATTCACTGTGAAGTTCTGTGGAAAGAAGCCCAAACACGCTCAACTTGCGAGGGTCTCGCATATCGTCCTGCTACAGCGTCATTTATCGTCATGGAAACATCAGGAGAAACAACCGCATGGACCGAAACCATTGTGCACTTGAAATTTCATTACCTCACTCCTTTACAGAGGGCTTTGCATTAGTCAAGAGTGAGCGAGAGAGAAGCTGCCAGGATCAGGATGAAACATTCATACGGAGGCTGGAGCTCACAGTGATATCGCCTGACAGGTGGATTTCTGGCTGAGGATGCCGATTGTTGCGGTTAGAGCGGAGGAACACGTTGAAAATCCCTCACGGCACAACTGTGTCCGACTGGTCACTTGGCGGCAAAATAGTGAGGCGGTTACCAGCACGAAGAAGCAACGGAAAGACCAGTTGGATTGAGCAAAACAAATTCATAAAGCAAATCAATAAAAACAACACAAAAATATTAAAATGACTGATCATTAACCTTTGCCTTTAACTGCCAGGCGTGAGAAGAAATGGATTTTCATATAATCTTGCCAATATACATGTTATGCACCCTGACCTTCTCCACACCTTGTGACCTTCGACATGGACTGAATGGTTGTTTTTCATATGGCTTGTTAGGTCTAAGCAAAGAGACTTCTGGGACAAACACTGAGATGTGTCCTTGGTTTTAGAAGCTAAGAACACCTTATCTTTGGGGAAGGCCCCATATGGGGTAAGACACCAAAATGAACCCAAACACTTTTTACAGATCCAAGTGAGCTTCTCTTTTCATTTTCTTGTTTCATGCCGTTATTGTTTTATGTATTATACATTAAAATTCAATCACTACAGAACTCAACCATCTTGAGAATTTCCAGCAAAACCCAACACTGATTACATTGTAAAACATACAGCTATTTTTACTGATTTAGATATTAGGTATACATAGGCACATGTAACGGTACATATGAGCACCCTCCGAGAGGAAAAGCAGCAAACAAGACAGCCCTGCCCTTTGACCTTATTGCCAGGGCAACGGCACAATGCAGGTCAGCTGGTGTCCAAGCAGTGAAACAAAGCAGCCGGCCTGAAACACCCTGGTGCCTGACGCTGACCCATGCAATAGGAAACGACCAAATAAAGCATCAAATGCAGCACATTTCCCTGAAAGCAAGATCCATTCAAGAGTCGTGTTCATAGACGTTCGCAAAACAGACAGGGCTCGACTCATTCATCTTCGATGTGAGTATCAGACAAAATTATATTTTACATGCGAGCTTGAAGGTAATGTGTTAATTCTGTAGTAGTGTCCTACAGGTGTTATCACAAAAGCTTTTACGTAAAAAAACATAATCCACTTATATAAAAGAAGGTCATCCAGATATGAAAACGTTTAAGACAAATCCATCAGTCGTTTCTTCTTAAAAAACATGTATTTGCCTTTATGGAAATACAGGTTACAACTGGCCTTTGTCTTTTGTGCTGATATAAACATTTGTTAGGGAGGAAGGCAAACCAATTGCACTTCTCTGCCTTACACACTTCTATGACATGGTGGAGCCAGACAGGGTGAAGATCTTTCCACCCCACCCCGATTGCCATAGCAGTGTCGGGCAGGGCCCCCACGGTCACTGCCCTCATGTTCATAATGTGGTTTCAAAACACAGCAGAAAAATCTGATGAGGGATATTGTTTAAGTCACCGCTGGACGCATTTACTAAATGAAATGATTTATGCTTATAATCAAACGGCTGCCGGACTTGGCCCCTCCCCTTTTCACTTTGGTTACTATGGAGGCAATAGAATGCGATAGGTTTCCTGACAAAGCTATTGTGGCACTCAAAGCGGCTTTGGCACGGCGGGTTCATGGTCTGAGAGCTAACAAGGGCCCTCATAAGTTCATTAAAGATGAGAACCAGGAGGCTTGCTTAACATCTCAAAGAAGCGTCTTGAATCTGGCAAAACACTTGAATGGAACGCATTGTGCATCGGGACATTTGAATATTAATGCTAAAGAAGACACGTTTGTTCAGTGCGCAGTGTGAAAGCTCGGGAGCTTAGCGGATGACTTGATCCAAGTGTGAGCAGTGAAAACGTGCACCTGGGAAGTCAGGGCGCTGGACAGCGTGCACATCCGTTTTTTTACTCGCAGTGTGATAAGGGGGCATCGTCTGTTCCAATGGACAAATTGACCCAGGGGCTGCAGATGCAACAGAAAATCCATTTGTCTTTGTACTTGCACGTCCGCTGGTTAGAAACTCCACTGTACACCTGAAAGCCGTCCGGGCTCCGCTCCAGAGCTGCCTCGCAATTCTTCTGCCAGATAAAGGGCAGCCAAAACCCCAGCAGGTTTTTATCAGGCTCGAAGTAAACATGAAAATTTAAATGCAGAGGCCACCTCGCGAGCAGTAATGAATATCCAAAGCATCAGGGACGGTGTACAATCCTTTTGTTTATTTTCCAAGATTAAGGTCCTATAAATATTGATAAACCTTTTACATTTTACCCTCTTTTATGAAACTAAAGCGGCAATTCTGCATAACCACAATCACAAAAACAATAACATGGTAATATAAACAGCAAAAGCTAATAAAAACCTAATTTTTATTAATACTATGACTAGCACATCAGACACAAAATTTGACCATTTTATTTAATGGACCTTCTAACATCTGGAATGAACATTCACCAGAGTATAGTAATTATTGGACTTAATCCCATAAGTGCATTTGGCCTTTGTTAGGTTAGCAAACACGAAAATGCCAAGTTATTGCTTAGAATTGTGATGTCACTTTCAGACTGACAAGTATTAATCTAGCCAATATGGTTCTAATTATCTTCCAGATTAATGATGAAATACTTTCATATTAAACTAATGGTTCAAAACATGGTTATGCAAATGCTCAAAACAGTGAAATAATCTGCAAAGATAAAATACCAAATATGTGTATGTTTCACGTGTGCAGTGTTTACTAATTAAACACAGATGTGCTGCCAAACCTAGACTTGAAGCAATCCATCACAGTCTACTTCAACAGCTTGCAAATCTATGTTTATTACGGGGACTGTAGTGCCTGTGAGAGCCGTTGATATAGAAGAGGGGACTTGCACTGCTCTGCAGCTGATGTGTCTTGCTGGGAATGGATTTTTAGGTCTGTGAATCAAAATCTCTACCTTTCAGATTGTCTTTAAAAGTCAGTTTTAATGTACTGGGCTAAGTATCAGTTTAAGCAACTGAATCACATTTCACGACAAATTAAATTATTATTTTAGGGCTCAAACGATAATTCTCAAATGAGACTTTACGAAATGCTTAATTAAAAAAACAGCATCGATTGACGTTATGGGCAGTTCTTAGTCGATTATACAGTTGCAGAACAAAAAGTACAAAACAAGTATTGTAAATATGATTTTAGTACACAGGTGCAAATAAACAATGGTTAGTCCATCAAAATATGTAAATCACAAAACATACAGGAACGTCATTGCGCTAAAAGAAAGCGGTCGCGCTTTTGCTCAGCACTGCCCCCTATCGGATATAACTGAACCCGCGGCTTAAACTGTTTCGAACTCGCCAACTCACAGCGCGCACACTTATCGGGGCTTTACGCATGTAGAACGAACAATGCGATTTATTTCTTTTTTTATTATACACACAAACTGCTGTTATATTACTTAATAGAGAGGAGAGAGAATGACTTGACCAGATTACGGTCTTTTATCCCACTGGCATTTCCATTCTCTTTTTTCCATCGGAACGTCAGAATCTAGATTAAAACCTACACATACAAGTTATTTCGGGGGCCTGGAATGCTTATTAATTAAAGCTTCTGGATTCTTACGTTTACCCTCTCCTCTCCATCAAGATCTTAATCAGACCGCAAAACAAAGGGCAAAGCGCAAATGATACGTTTGATCCCTGGTGAATGTCCGGTTCTGGAGCTAGGCAGTCAGAAGCTGCGACTAAGGTGGATGCAGGGCTTTCGGGAAACTTAGGGAAAACACCGACACACTACTAATGGCTGATGAAAACCCACCGACGAAGCAACACTAATGCACTAATGTCCCTTTCGCTGCAAGTCCACAGGACCGTTGGCATATAACCATTATTTCAGAAATACGCTCAATCGTCCAGGTACCGCACATATCGTAAAATGTCCTAAGTGTTTATGCTCGTGAATTGAAATGCATCCTTAAAAATAAGCTCTTTTATAATAATGCCCGAGGAAAATTCAAGGAATTCAAAAACACCAGTTCACAACTATTAAAAAGCATCGAGGATGTAAGTGTATTAGTTATGTCGAAGTTACAATTCAAATGATCTAATTCTATTAAAATACGTACAGGAAAAATATCTTTTAAGGGTACACCCCGGCGATATCAGTGCTGCGGAGTCCCGCGGTCGTATCTGCGTCCGAAGGTGAAGCCGAGCGTGCGACGCGCTCCTTCCATATAGCCGTCCGCCTTCATCCACAATGCAGATAACGTCCACGCACGACAGCCGAACAGGCAAGTGCAAGTGGAAAAACGATCGCTACTTAGCCTCCCATCATGCGCCTTCAACATTTAAATTTAAGGATAAGAGTATAAATGACACACAAGCAGAAGCGCTTTGCATTTTAAAACGCACATTAATGGTATGTCGTTCAGTAGCTCTTCATGAAACAAGGATCTCTTAAAACGTTTAAACTCGCAAAACGTTAAATTCGTTTAATTTAATATATACAGAAGCACAAATGCACGTTAGAAGTGCCTGTTAAATACAGATATATATATAAAAAAACTTTTTTTCAGAATTCCTTTGAAGTAGCCTATGCGGTTTGCCAAAAAAGAATAACACAGGTAATATACAAAGTGACTGAAAATTGCGCATTACCTCGTCTTAGGACTTAAGCATTTAGTTTTCCGGACGGGTTGTGATGATAAACAAGGCGACGGGTGTCACATCTGCTCCTGCGTCTCAGTAATGGGGTACCTCCACTTTTACACGATCCTCCACTCTATCCGCACTGTCTCGGCGAGCCGCAGCTACTACACGGGTAAGCGCAACTCCGCAGATGTAGGGGTGTCCTAACCAGAAACCCAATCATGGGAAACTGGCCTCTTACCTAAAAGATATGTTATGCGCTGATGATTTAAAACGGCTTTTTACTACAGTCCCACCCAATTACAACCTTTGTTTCGAATTGCTAAAGAGTTATACGTAATAGTATTAACTTTGCTGCACCCCTTTATTGCGATGGGGTAGTCGTCATCTCCGCGGTTAGGTGCCATGGCAATTAGTTAACTGTTTGAAACTATTCAAGATAAGAGGGATATGTATACGCCTATATAATTTATTTTAACGAATTACAATCGTGTTGTTTTTGACGTTATCGTTGAATTAGATTTCCACTTTTAAAATATTCAGAATTTTAGTATATTTTTCCACTATAAAAAAATTAACTGGCATGCTTGTTATTTAATGCAATAATCGCATGTATACAACATACAAAGATATAAGATTAATCTGAGCACGAAGTTTCCTGGTATGTCATACAATTGATGTACATAAAATATAAAGTGCACAACGTTAAGCAGAATTCTGTATTAATCCAGGGGGGATGAGAGGACGTTAATGGTTTATTATAATAGCTATACTTATTACTATTTAATTTAACGAACCGTCTCCTAGACAGACTTTGAAGGATACTTAACATCTAATAACAAAATACTTATTTAAAATACAACTGTATAGGCTATTCATATAAAACGTTAATGCAAATAAAGATTTTGTAATTTGGCCGAATAAATTTTGGAATAAGTTAGTCCTTTTGAAAATAATGTGAAGTTGTAAAATGTCTCATTTAAAGATTACTATTTTAAATGAACTTAGAATAATTAACGCGTACCATTTGTTCGAAATGTCCGTACTTCAGGTTCTAAAAGACCTTTCATTGGTTTTACGACCAATTAAACGCATGAATGACCGTTTTTACCAATGCGATGCTGAATATAAATTAATATGTCGTGCAACTTATTGCAATTCCATGGAAAAAGTGCACCCCCCATAATCCAGGTGGGGGCACCAGAAGTCTGACTGCAAGTAGACAGATATGTATGAATAATCATTGTATGTATTGTGACACTTAAATCACTACATTCAGTTACGGAGTAAGTTGTCAGAATTGTGTACTGTATATACCTAACTGCTGTATCGAGCATTTGTGCAAACGTTGATATGCAGTTATACTACAAGCCATATAATTTCACTCGTTATATACTCTTTATATCCTTTAACGCTGATATATTGTGTAAGCATTTAAAACAAAATGAGCATTGATTCTTAGTCTTAGAATAACTGTGACAGCCTATACTTTTAAATGGAATGCTCATTGTTTTAGCTAGGATTGATAAGATAATATGAATAAATGTATGAACCTATGTTTAACATAAATTGTTACAACTACAATAAATGATTTGTAAACTTGTACGTGTTTTACCTGTCGACTAGAGTCAGGAACAGGATCGCGGGAAGTGTAGTGTGCTCTCACCCGTTTTTTGACACGAATTTAGGCAAAGACTCACGATTAAAAAACTAAATTTCCCAGAAATCCTCGCGTCTTGCGGCGAAATCCCGTTTCCCGCAGTTTGCGCCTGCGTAACTAGACGTGGCAGCCGCATCATGTATACATGGAAGCACCGCAGGAGTGGGACGAGTGGACTCAAAATGTACATTTTCCTTCTGCTGGTAAGTGTCTGTTACATAAATACGCTAGTACGAAAACCTGTAGAATTATTAAATCGCTTGTTTGTGCCCCAGTGGGCGGTTCACCTGAGGCTGCAGCAGTCGTGAGACGTACAGAGCAAAGTTGGTAGCTTGGGAACTAGAGAAATCCTGAAGTTGAACTTGAAGACGTTGGCCGCTGAATGACAGCCCTTTGTAGCGCTTAATTTGCGTCTTTATAATGTGTAATAAATACGCGTTCGTGTGCTTCTTTGTTTACGCCGTTTTTGAATAAGAGCCGAGAGGTCAGCTTTAGCTGAATCGAGGTCTCGTCCGTCAGCTCGGTGCTTAGAATCCTTAGAACCATCATTAGAATTATTTTATTCGAGATGGACAAAGTCAAAAATTTGTTTGGTGTAGGTGGTGGCATGAAGTGTACAATTTAAACAACAATGATAATAAAATTGAGACGGAAGGAACAAAAAAATGTGCTTTAACATATCAGCGTGAGAGAACCAGGTGTAGGGTACAATCAGTTTTAAGTTTTGTAGATGCGTTTGTCTTTCTGTGAAATGTGCTACTTTGAGCGGTGTCTTGGTATAGAAGTGATCATCTCACATGTTTGCTGGAGCTCCCAAACTCGCTGATTACCAGCCTATATGGTCTCTCCATACAGGAGGGAAACGGTGGCTATTATCTTCATTATTTTTGACTTTGTCCCAACAGTTCTGTTTTGTAAAGGAATATGCCACGGGCAACTCGGCCTATCTGATTAATTCATGATGAATCTTTTAAACAAACATCTTTAATAGCCATCAAACTGCGAGCCTTAATTTTTATCCCCCACCTATTTACTTACAGTGACTAACGTGTGTTTTCACAGTTGTTATTTTTGGCAGGCTGTACCTCAGGACCTTCCTGGTTGGCATCCTGTTTCTATCAACCAACGCAAACAATTGGATTAGACTCGTATAGCTCAGTCTGCTTTAGCTAAGTCTGCTTGCTGCATTGTCTTGCCGCTCACATTCCTTTTAAAGTATTCGAGTTTAATTTTTACTGAGTGGTGCACTTTGGGGAGTACTTCCACAAAGTGACATGATCAGTGTTAATGGGAAGTCTCTCTTCAGTATGTTAATGCGACTCCCTGTCCTCGGAATAGCGTCTTTATACAGAGCTGCTCAGAAATCTTTTGTGTACAGCACGAGCAAAGCCTACGCTGTAAGCTTGGGGTGAAATGTTTTAGCGGTGTCAGCTTTCATAATTCAAGACTCATCTTTCTCAGTAGCGCGGTTCATTAATTTTAAGAAGGTGGAGAAACTGAAGTGATTTGTGCTGATTCAGTGCTGCCCTTAAAAGCGGAAGCTTTTTTTTTTTTTTTTTGCAGAATTGTCATTCAACATTGAGCTTGTTACGGTTTGTTGCCTCTCGTATTTTGCTTGTGAGAGCTTTGCTTCACAGATGGGACTGTGTTCTTTTCTGCGCACTAATTTAATGCACAGTGGCACAGATGATATGGCCCTGCACCCTTGCGTTTGTCAAGGATTAGACAGTAGCATTAAAGTCCCCCTTGGGTAAGGTGAGTGACGGTGGGGCGGGCAGCCTCGTGTTGCGCTTCTCTGTAGCAGGCACTGAATGGCCTGGCAGATGCTTATTCCCGCTGTGGTTGCAGCTGATTGAAACCACACCAAGACTTACAGCAGTTTGAAGGCAGTCTTCCTCAGGTCTTTGTAGAGACGGGCCCCCATAAGAAGGGGGTATGTTACCATTAATACTGATGACGCTGGTGTTTCCGAAAGGTATGGTGAACATTGGCTGATAATCCTCGACCCCATTCCTTGCATTTCTCCCTTTTCGCCTGGCTGATGGAGAGATTTCCCAAGTGGAAGTGTAGCCCGTTCAGTGTACGCTCTGGGGGGGCAGGGGGGGATCAGGCCTGTCCTCCTCAATTTCTTTTAGGCAGTTGCTGAAAATGGAAATGGCCCTGAACCATGTCATTTGGGACAGTACTTGCATCATGAATGTTGTTGCCTGGGAAGCAGCAGAGATGTGTTTAAATTGCTGCTTCTGTTATATCACCTGTTACTCTGTGTGCAGAGCTCCTGTCTTTGTTTATGTTTAACATAATTTGGAAAAACTTTTATCCAGAGCAACATACATGTGAGACAATTAGCACTTATGCTGTCAAGGAGTCAGTCGGGCATAAGGTGCAGCTAGGCTGAGTTTCCAGTGAATACCCAGGTACAGGTGTACACAGTCTTGGAGCAGGAGCTATGTGACAACTTCTAACAAAGTACCTAATAAGACAATTCAAGGACCATAAGTGCAATATATGAACATTCAGGGAGTGTAAAGAGGCATCAGGCTAGTAGGGAATTTCATGGAACAGGTGAGTCTGGAGTGACACTTTTCATGTGTTGGGGGCGTTTCCAAGCAGCATTGGCTTGCTCACCAAAGAAGGCAAGATGGTAGTTCTTGACTATGGGCATGATGTAGGTCTTGAGGATCTTTTTGATGAAGATGGGTGGCAGTCCATTGACAGGCCATTGAGCCTGCACCAAGGACTTGGTGAGTGCCAATATGGAGCTAGTGAAGAGTGACGAGGGGTGCGACATAAGAACATTTAAACTGAACATTTAAATCAGACGTGCTGTTGTTTTGATTCATTTGCATTGGTCTGATAA
This sequence comes from Mormyrus lacerda, assembly GCA_015163995.2. NCBI lineage: Eukaryota > Metazoa > Chordata > Actinopteri > Osteoglossiformes > Mormyridae > Mormyrus > Mormyrus lacerda. The sequence goes on from JAABNX020000040.1 coordinate 5,601,709, forward strand.
CACAAAGTGGCTGGCCTGCTGTTTGAAGGCCTCTAAACCTTGACTGAGGGAACTGTTCAAAAATTCCGATTTTACAAATTCTGTGTTTTAATCTCATGGAGGTCATGTGAGATCATGGGAGGTGTTGAAACCTTTCATGGATTGATCAAAGATGATTTTTTTTTCCTGTCCCCAAAGCCATTAATTAACCTGCAAATACCTCTTGAATTCTGAAGTTCTCGTGTTAAGTTTTTCTCTTCACTGTTTGAGTCTATAGCATCCCCTTTGCATTCTTAAACTCCATGACACCAGCATTTGCTTTCAGAAGCCATACTCCTCCTACATGTTGGCATTAAACCTGCACCGACCCTGCAGGTTTCAGCAGCACTAAACCTTCAATTTCACCATTTTTAGGTCACATGAAGACAGCAGTGTTGAGTAATCTATTAAGTTAAGTTTAGGGTACCCTGCCTCAGCCATTTAATTGCCTTGGAGAGGCAAGACCAGAAAGTTTTCCAGCTCCCAGTACACATCTTAAAATGGGTCGGGAAAGACCATAAACAGAGTTTTTGGTATTGAGTGCCTGGCTAGAATTAATGTCTTGACCTCAACCCTTCAAAGCTGTAATTGGAAAGCCTTGTCTTAGATGGCTTGGGATAGCTTGCAAACTGGATGGCTCTGTCTAGAATAGCCTTGGATAGCCTGGCATAGTGAATAGCCTGGCATACTGGATGCCCCTGCCTTGCATTTAGTTAATGCTTTTATCAGAAGTACATTGCAGTGTACTTGTATCCGGCTGTTTCTCCTGATTACAGATATTGTGGATATTTTACTTCAACTTGGAGAATCTACAGCAAGGTTCTTTTGGGACTTGAGCCTATTGTCTGTTTTGCAGGTCCGTCTTTGTTCTGCCTTCTGGTTGTACTGGAACAGCTTTAAACAGCGAGCTTTAAACATGACCATATGTGTCCTCTCTGTGTTCCTTATTTGTGTAATTGTAACCACTCACATTCCCTAAACAGAGAAATCACCCTTCAGAACTTCAATTTAGGATCATTTATTTGGTTCAGTGTGATTTTTAATTATTATTTTTTTTGGTGCCTCCTCTGGTGAATATCTGTCAAGAGGTAAGCCAGACTGTCCTCTTTCTGTAAGGCACTGTCCTGTTAAGGGTCCATCTTTCTGGCACCTCGAGCTTCTCAGCCACATTAATGTGTGATCTTCACTAGCAGACCATACTTCCTCCTCCTGCCCAATGTCCTGATTGCTTGCCCCCATCTCCCCTTCAGCGCGAGCACCCTGGCCTTTCAGGATCCACCATGCGTTAATTATGAACCTCCTGCCATGTGTCACCTCATTCCTGGGGGGGTGCCTCTGGTGCTGGCTGGACCCTGTCATTTAATCAACACGTTTGATGAGTCAGGAAGCTCCAAAAAAGGAGAAAATTGGATTTTCATACACTGCACAGAGCTCATCATTTATCCCCCCGACCGCGTCCGGTGGAGGCATATCAGATGCTGCCTTTGCCACCCTTTGTCTTGACAGCCATTCATTAAAGCGCTTGGTTTCGTGTGCATCTCAGAATTCTTCTAATGCCACAGCCCAGTAATAACTTCAAAAGTTACGTTTCTCAGTTTGTTCATCGTCCTGAATGAAGGAGAGTGCCAGGCACCTCTGCCATCTGTGTCCACCGCGAGTAAAACGGAGTAGTGAGGAAGAGCTCACTTCCTGTTCAGGGATGACCTAAGGCTTGTTGAAGCATCTCCTCGCATACTGTGTAATCCCTGTGGTTGGCTTGATCGTAGCCACTGTGAAAGGGGTGGATTTACTCCTTTGAAGGCCTCGGCTGCCGTAACTAGGGGGCCCCTCAAGCGAGCCACTTGAGCTATTTTTTGAGCCGAGAGTGAGAATGCAAATCTGTACAACGCCAATAATCCGCTAATCAGTGCATGGGGTGCTGGTGTTAAAACTTGCCACTGGGGTTTGGTGCCACAAACCCGCCTGGGAACGTAAGGTCACTGTCTGCCGGGAGTCAACCATTTGACTTTTAAGAGCTGTGCAACTTTGGCTAAGACTCTGCGTTCTTCTCTGCAGGTTGGGAGCGCTTCCGTGCTGCAGGCGGTGAAGGTGTCTCCCCTCATCGAGACGGTCAGTGACCACAAGGACTTTAAAAAGCTCCTCAGGACCAGAACCAATGTCCTCATCCTGTACACCAAGTCAGGTTAGTTGAGACTTTTGAAACCGTTGTCCTGCAATGGTAGGATACCCAAGCTAAGCCTTACCGTCTGCTTTACGGTAGTCTTCATGGGCGTCAAATATGAGTTCACCTCAAGTCACTGCTTTCCGGTCATTCCAAAATCGATATCATGCTGCTATTGAAACGTGACCATTGGTTAAGGCTGGAGTGTTTGATTCGCTGTAAGATCATCCATCTGTAGCCAATGGTGTCAGAGGGCAGCTCTCTCCGATGCTCATTTTTTCCCCTCCCATTAATTGAATTTCCTCCCTTCATCTCTGCTTTCTGACCTGCTGCCGCCGCTGAGGGCATCGTCACTGTCTCCTGCAAGACGTCTCAAATGTACTTCTCATGCTTCTCTGTCTGTCGGCAGTCGTCAGAGGGAATTATGCCTGTCAAACTGGCCGACATCACCTCTGGGGAAATTCCGCAATCAGCCTGCAAAACTGAAACTTGTTGGATTCGATGTGAAGAATCAGACCTTGTCGGTTTTTTTCGTGATTAAGTGTCGACCTGAGGGGGAGGGGATGAGTTGGAGCCTGTCCCGGACCCTCCTGCCATTAGACCCAAAATCATCCAGACATTGTTGTATTAGGATCATAAAGCACAAATATTTTAGCAACAGATGAAAATGACCTTGTCTGTTGCTCCAGTTAGAATGTTTTCTTCCCCTTGAATTTATATTGTGACTCAAACGCCCATGAGACGTTAGCGATTAGTGTCTGATGTTGCTCAGTGCCTTTAATGCTCTGTAAGTGATGTCCCGGGCTGTCGCTGCAGACGTCACCGGCTTGGGTTAAAGCTGAAGAAGAAACTTTGAATTGTAATTGCATGCTTCCTTGTCACTCGCCTGCGCTCATGATGAAGCGACGGGGGCGGTGATCATCTGATTCTGCTTCCCAGAGGGCTGTCAGTCATGTTCTCTCTCTGCTCATGCAGACATGTCTGGTGAGGGACATCTGAAGCTGCTTTCTGAAGTGGCCCAGGCGGTGAAGGGCCAGGGGACCATTGCTTGGATCAACTGTGGGTAGGTATTTGTGCCCCATCCCCCCCAGTCCGTGGGGGAACTCGATGGAGAGCTGCTCCATCCAAACTGTTCTGTTGCTGGTCCTGGATTTTGTCCTCACAAGTCTAAGCAGATTAGCTTTCATGGAGTAACCCCTGGAAACCCAGTCGATTCACTTTTAACAATATGATATTCTGTTCCACGCACTTTTAATTCTGAATAGTTAAGGTATATTTAAAAGAGAGATCAGTGTTTTCTGTTTTCATATAGGGGATAAATATTTAAGACATTGTCAGGGGTGACAAAATGGAGCTGTGCTGAATCTAGGCTGAGGCTGTAGGGCTGCTGTTTCTTTGTGGCTCTCGGGTGCCGGCAGAGGCCTCGGGTCGGAGCCCTGGGGGGTCAGTAAATTGGCCGAAAAATCTGTGTGTTTCCATCCAAGTTCCTCGGAACCGCCTGGCTTTAAAATGCCGAGTAAATTTTCGGGCTTTCCATAAAAACACTCTTCCTGGCTCACTTCGTAAGGTTGCCAAGAGGCATGCAGCACTTGCATGCTAAGTGGCTCGGTAACATGATTTTACCTTTTTATGCCTTATGGCATGAATACGCTTTTAAAAATGCTTTAGCATATAGTCGCTGTCTTGTAATGGAAGAGAAGAGTGTTTTTACTCCCCTGTCAAAACCAAAATGACTTATTGTCCGCTAAGAGAGCAGTTGCTGTCTTCATGTTTTTTTTCTACTTCCTTTAAATTACCCAGAGGTTCTCTTGCAGAAGCGAGTTGCACATCTTAGCCCAAAGCCTACTTCTTAAAATAAAATCTAAATGGGCTTTTCCTATATCAAATGCATACAGCATTATGTCTGACAAAGTCACTTAAAATCACAGGCCTCTGGTGGATTAACGTCTGGGCTTCGTGCTAGAGGTCAGCTGCTCCCTGGTCATGTGATTGTATCTGAATGTTCTGGCAAAGGACGTTTTTAATAAATTGCTGGAGAATGCTTTTTTCCAGACACACAGACCATCTTTTTTTGCACAATTCAGATGCCTGGATCACTGATATTCCTGTGAGATCCCGCAGCATTATTTAGACTAATTCAATTCGCTTCATATCATTTTTACAGGTTCCCTTCCAGTGTGCTTTCAGACAGCCCAACAAAGTGTAGCAATTCAAGGGCTATGTTCAATATTTGGGTATAGCTTTGCGATAAATGTTTAATACATTGAAAGTCTTATCTGACAGCAGTTCCAAGCGTGTATCCCACAAAAGCATTTTCTGCGGGGCGTAAGGAGTAAGGCAGGCTTCATCCTGAAGGGGGCGTCATTACTCAGACATGAACAGATGACACAGCAGTCCATCCTGCCACCTCCAAATTCTTACTACCATAAACTGTGCCTATAAATGGAACCAAAGTCGCATGCAGAAATATGCAATTTAAAAGGGGGTGAGTAAGAAAATGCTAGAAGCTCCCCAGGGCTGGGGCATCTCTACGGTGAAAGGCAGCAGAAAGAGCCTGACTTGGGTCCAGATACATGATCTCTGTGCTCCGAAGATAGACCAGTGCAGATAAGTGCTGCCCAGCTGTCTGATGGTGGACTGATGACTGAGGTGGTTTTGAACCCCTTGTGGAATACGGCAGGAGAATGTGCTTCCTGCAGATACAAAGCACCAGCATGCAGATGTGAGATGGAAATGCTTCAGCGTCTGACTGGCTAGTCTGTGTTTAGAAGTAGCGAGTCTTTGCAGTCATGGTGTTTCCTTGGAGAGTCCTGTGGGATGCGCTGCGCTGGGGGCTGAGAAAACCGGCAGCCAGGCTCAGATTCCTGCGATCTACTGCCTTTGCTTGCATTCGTGTTCACTCATGCACCTTCCAGGCCGGGAAGTTCTAGGCCACCCCTGGTGATTAACGTCAACCGTTTTATTAAAGTATACGACTGAATTATAACACCGGAATGTGCCGCTGAGGCCTGTGCTGTACTTGGTCGCTGGGGACGGCCCGGAATGTTCCGGTGTCTGTAAGCTACCTGTGTACCATAAGCCTGAGTGGAGATGTTGCCTCGGCTCCTGATGGCTTTCTTGCTCTGGCGGCTGCCTCCTAACGAGACTGCCGCCCCCTGCCGCCCGGGCTCTCAGGAGGTGTGTGGGTGGAGATGATTTCATGCTGGTAGCTTCTACCCTGTCCTGCCATGAAAATGGCGCGGCATGTGAGTCTAGCCGTGCTTCGTGGTACTGGTGCAGAAACGGGGTGACTGGAACCCACGGGGCTTCAGGCTGCAGGCGCATTCTTTAACTTCTGCACCGCTGTCTGTCCAGGACTCGGCACAGCTTTCACATTTTCCCGGCACCGTGTGTGTTCATCGAGATGAAGGGTGGCCGAGTCTGTGGGCGGGTAGCGAGACGTTGCGTAGATCCTCTTCATTAAAACTGATCCTCCTCTTATCTGTTTCGCAGGTAGAAAAGTGATAATGAAGCAGGCAGTGTGTTTCCTCGAAGGGCCCTGATGATTAGTCTGCCTGTCAGGTGTCCTCTGGTATTGGCTTTCTCGTGATGTGTCTGTTGAGCGGCTGCTCCTCTAGTGCTCAGTCTGGGTAATTCATCGGCGCCTTGCATGCAGAAACATTCTCTCTCCGTGGTTTCCAGACTGCTTTAATTTGACTCACAGTCGTAACTGAGTACTCATATGATCCAGACTCACAGTCATAACTGAGTACTCATATGATCCAGACTCACAGTCGTAACTGAGTACTCATATGATCCAGACTCACAGTCGTAACTGAGTACTCATATGATCCAGACTCACAGTCGTAACTGA